>JASAND010028592.1:0-15000 GCA_030248195.1 Trissonchulus latispiculum
TTAAAAAATCTTATTTGATCTTGTTAGTTTCATTTCATGTATAACAGTTTTTAATATTTATTTGTTTGTTTATTCGTATTTTCATTTTTTGTGTAAAAACGTTGACTTTCAATAGTTAAGTTCAAGCATTTTCCCTTTTTACCAAAATATTTAACAGAATTAATAGAATTAGAAGTTCAGAGTGTGGTATAGAAATAAGAATTGCAAGAGCAAAGTGTCTATGTTTTTTAGTCGTGCAGATTGTGGCAATTGAATAATTTATAATTCTGTGATTATGCAAAATTTGTATTATTTTTTATTTAATATTAACAGCAATATTCAGTTCTTTGCCAATACGGTACAAAAACTAACCGTACAATATAATACGGGACGTACCGTTTAATACGGTACAGAAAAAGTTGTACCGTATTATACGGTACGTACCGTTTAATACGGTACGAAAATTGCCGTACCGTATTATACGGTACAAAATCTCATACGGTACGTAACATATATATATATTGGAATAATTTTTTAAATTCGGAAGTTTTGAAAACCCGGAATTCAGGAAATTGAGTGCATTTTCGTGAAAAAACCTGTAAGAGCAAAAATATCAGTGGGACCAGCTCTATTCGATCGTGGAAACAAAATTTTGATTGCAATAGAAATTGGGCGAAAAACTAAAATTTTTAAATTTTCCGTTAAATGAATCCCGGATTTTCGGATTTTTTTCGGAATTTCGAAAACTCGGATTCTTTTCCTGAGGATTCTAAAAATATATATATTGCTGGGGTTGACTCCAAAAGTTAATCTGGGGCCTGTTTCATAAAATTCATAGGTGGATTTTCATAAGTTCATAAGTCCATAGGTTCATAGGCTCATAGGTGTCATAGGTAAGTGTTTCATAAAGCACTTATGAAATTTTAAGAAATTCATAAGTGGCATTGACAATTTTCATAGGAGCCTAAACGACAGTTACTAGCGATAATATATAAACGGCGCCTATATTGTGTATATTATATATACATACATACATATATTTATTTATGCTTTGAGAAAAAGGTAGAATTTCTAAATTTAATCAGCGAAGTTTATAGAAGCGGATTTCATGCCAACTATACTTCCAAAGCGACACTAGCAAGCAAACATATTATTGAAATATTCCAACAGAGTTACCCTCACCGACAGAAAAATAGTTCAAATTTGTGTTGGAGTTTCTGGAAAAACTGAGTCATTTTTGCTACAGAAATGCAGACGGTTCATCTGCTAACTCCTTGTGAAAGATTGGCTTCGCAAAACTAAGTAATTAATTAAAATCCGTAAGTTCACAAGAGGCTCCTAACCAATGAAAAATATAACATTTTCATAAGTCAAATAGCATTGAAATATTGAAGGTCACAATTTTTATGAAACAAGCGCTTATGAATACAGCAAGAACTCACCTATGAAATTACTTATGAAGCACTTATGAAAAAATACTTATAACTTATGACATTATGAAACGCATTCTCAAAGTATACCTATGAAATAATACACTTATGAACGTTCATAGGTGTTTATGAAACAGGCCCCTGCCATAAACTGTCGAAGATTGTACACACATTTTTTCTCGAACTATAGTCCAATTCCCCTCCCTCCAAATAAGCATGGGCTGATTTTTCTCCCACTGATTTTTCCTCGATTGATTGAAATTACACAAAATTCTACCGAAATTGGCATGCTTAGGCCAAAACCTGAAGGCCCGGGCCTTATAACGAGCCGGAACTCAGGTTATTGCATCGAGCCCCGGCCCCCGGTCATAGCGAGACTCGGGCCCGGGCCATGATTAAGGTCGATTAAGTAGGGCCCGGCTAAACATAACCTCTATATAACAAATCTAGTAGCAGGTTTACCCAAAATCGAAAGAAACAAGAGCAAATGTTTAATTCTAAAAAGTGGGTATAAAAAAGACAGGTCTTAATTGTTGTCTTTTGATATATATATATATATATATATATATATATATATATATATATAGCTGGTGAAATTTAAGTAGTCAAACTCAGAACTATCAAATACTGTAAAGCTTGCAATGAGGAAATTATTCATTGCAAAAAAATCAAGTAGGTAATGAATATTTTGAGTTGCCAAAACTGTCAAAAAGTCTTGGTTATTAAGCTTAAAACGATTTTGAAGTCAGTACTTCGATCCAAATTTTCGTTAGTCCAGTATACACATAAGATAAAGTTATTATTCTGAAATGAAAGTTTACATTGGAACGAGGGTAAGTTTAATCAAAAACCCGATCCACATCACTAGTGAAAAGTAACAGCAACAAAGATCAAAGGTTTTTGAAATTCAAAAAATGCTAATAAAAATTTCCAACCGTAACCGATTCTTGTGTCACTCCGAGCTTTCCACTACGGGAAATTTCGCTAAAATTTTTAAAAATTCTAATTTTATAGAATTTTTTCTGTTCAGGAGGATTCCGAAAATATCTATTACGGGTCTCTAATGAATATTAAATGTTATGGAAACAATGTTTTCTGCACACATTTTTGTGTCAGAAATTAAGGGGCATTCAACATTTTTTATTTCCTCATGTTTAGTGTTTATTGGTCAACAGATCCTTGTCACAAAAAATTAGAAGTAGCTAATACCACACACAACATAATAAAATTTATTAAAAAGCCACCAAACTAACAATGCATTTAACAACAAAACTACACATGTTTTATTTACAATTACTAAATTATCATAATGCGATTCACAGCATACTACTTAGGCTTATCTGTCTTTAATACGAGCAAGCAAAATAGTTATTTACAATACGATTATAGCAATGTTAGCAATCATTTCGGCAGTGATTGAATGCCATGAGAATCAATGTCGTATGCTCAAAATGTACTCATTACATACCGGATACACTGGAGAACATTACTGTTTCCTGACATTTTATATAAAATTGTCTATGGCTTGGTATCTTTACTTTCACCCTAATGTTTTCCCAGATAGTAAACAAACACAATACACAAGGCCAAGGCCTTTATAAAATTTCATAAATTTTAAAATATCCGTTTTTCGGGGATTTTTTTCGGACCGTTCAAGCTATTCAGCTCATTCTTTCAGAAAAATTTTCCCATCCGAAGACACATCGATTGACACAAGAACGAAAAAAATCGGTTGAGCAATAAGCATTTTATTCCAAAAATTCGTTTTTCCATTTTCTTTGAAGTTTGCCGCTTTTTGCAGCTTTGACTGGTTATTACTCGCGACTCGCTCAACGGAAGATTTTTTCCATTACATTTTCAGGACCGCCTAGGCGTCAGCTTTCACTTGATATATGTGGTATTTCAAATTTTGAAAGTCGATTTTTTGAAAAATACCACTTTTGACCAAAAATTTCGGTAAAGCTAACTTTAGCAAAAGTGAGTAAAAATAAAATAATCATAAAGTTCAAGCAGAGCTGAATCCACCGATTTAAAGGTTTTGTTGCTACGACTTATATTGCGCCAGCAATTAATTTTTAAACAATATCCCTTATTTCAGCTGGTTTTTGGCTCTCTTTGATGTTGCCGCCGTGATTTGATTGAAGCAGTGTAAAAAAGCAAAACCAGCGGAAATAAGGGATATTGTTTAAAAATTCATTGCTGGAGCAATGTATGTCGTAGCAACAAAACTTTTATATCGTTGGATTCAGCTCAGCTTGAACTTTATGATTATGTAATTTTTACTCACTTTTGCTAAATTTGCTTTGCCGAAATTTTTGGGCAAAAAGTTGTATTTTTCAAAAAAGTCTACTTTCAAAATTTGAAATACCACACACATCGGGTGAAAGCGGACGTCTAGGCGGTCCTGAAAATGTAATCGAAAAAATTTTCCGTTGAGCGAGTCGCGAGTAATAACCACAGGGCTGCCGCGCGACCTTTCTCAGAAAAAAGGAACTAAAAAAGAAATTTTGCACACGAAAAAAGGAAAAAAGGAATTTTCAGAGATAAATTAATAACGTTACTGAGCAAAAAATTAAATTTTTTCCATTTTGAACAGCCACACAAGGTTTGAATTAAGTTTGAAACATTAGATAGGTACGTTTCTAAGCAGAGAATTTGAGCAAAAAGCTATTTAAAATGCAAATACGGACGCGTTCAGTGGTGGCGCCAGGGGGGCCCGGGGGTCCCGCACGCATTGCAATTTGGGTACCTCCCTTTGGGGTGTCGGCCCCCCTAGAAAAATGTTTCAGCTGTTAATATGCATAGTTTGAATGTTTTAAGAAATTTTTTAAAAAATAATCGTAAAATTTTTGCTAAAATGCGAGAAATTTTTTGGGAAATGAAGGTAAAAGTTGCATAAATTTGGCGAAAATTTTGGATTTCTCAAAAAAGGGCCCCCTTCAAAAAAATCCAGGCGCCGCTACTAGACGCGTTTCAAGCTTTGTCTTTTTGATCACAGTAAATAGGCTATTATGAAAGAGAAAATACGCGCCGAAGGCGCGAATTTTTTGGTTTTGTACCCCTTTTGTATTTTTATCTTAATTTTTCCGACCCTCGAATCGCAAAACAGCGAGATTTGAGAAGCACCGCACTTGAGAAACTGAATCGGCTATGGAACCTTCAACGTTTTTTAATGAAGAAATTAAGCTTTCTCCAGATATCTAAAGTCTCCACTAATATCTATAGTTTAACTTTGTACCCGGAAATAAGAAAGCAATTTATAATATGCGAATGGAAATAGAATAAAGTAGAAATGCTAAGCTCAAGGTCAGGAGGCTGGAGTCCCTTGAGAAACTTATAGAATTTATAGAAATTTGTACCTTCCATCAGGGATAGGATTGGGATTTGGATTTTGGGATTCACTTGGGATTTTGGAACGGTCGAGCCTACAAAATTTTGCACCCAGAAGCTGAATTACAAACACACACGCGCATGAAGCACACATTACAAAATATATATATATATATATATATATATACGTACGTTTAATGTTTCTCCAGATTATATAAACGTTCTATAGAGTACAAATTAATTTTTAACTCTTGTCTTTAAGCAAACAAAAAGTAAGTCCAACAATTTCTATAAATCTAAATTCCTACTAGCATGTCATGCTAATAAAGTAATTATTAAGTAAAAATTTATGAAGATCTAGCTATTCTATAATAAAACTGAAAAATTAAGTTAAACAATATTCCGGCGAAGCCGGAAAATTTTTGGAAATTACCACCGTACGACTAAATTTTAGGCACATCTTTGTCGATTTTCAGAAAATTGGAAAAAAGGAAAAAAAGGAATTTTTGCAGAAAAAAGGAAAAAAAGGACGACCTCGAAAAAAAGGAAAAAAAGGAAAAAAAGGAACCGCGGCAGCCCTGTAACCAGTCAAAGCTGCAAAAAGCGGCAAACTTCAAAGAAAATGGAAAAACGAATTTTTGGAATAAAATGCTTATTGCTCAACCGATTTTTTTGTTCTTGTGTCAATCGATGCGTCTTCGGATGGGAAACTTTTTCTGAAAGAATGAGCTGAATAGCTTGAACGGTCCGAAAAAATTCCCCGAAAAACCGATATTTTAAAATTTTTGAAATTTTATAAAAATGTTCGTCTCGGTTTTATGGGGTTACGACGTATATTTAGTTCACTGGAGGTCTTACAGATTTTGTACACACATTTTTGTATCAGACTTTAGCATACTTGCAACTCGCACTAGCAGTGCTAGTGCCACCAGAAGCAGCACAAGCTTAACTAATTTTGTCGACTCCCTGAAAATTTATATGAAACACTTGCATAGAAAAACACAAGCCCATCTCCCCAACTTCTCACTAAATCACGAAAGTCAGCATAAAGCTGAGAAAGTTAAACACTGAGTATATTATTATGTAACCATAATTCCATTAATACAAAAATTCCATTGTTCACATGCACAGAGAAATATCAATGTCAACACAATAACAAGAAGATGGCACGTCAACAAAAACACAAACCGAAATTTTGGGATTCAGCTCAACCGCTAGTGGAGGTACCATGAGCAATAGGATAACGTAGGTGGGGATGGGGGTAATGCAGAATCCCACAGACCGACAAAAAGGGTAGACCCCCTCAGCGATTTTTTAAACAAAATTGTATATTTTTAAGCAAATTTTAGCGATTTTACAAAGAATTTCTTAAAAACATTCAGTTTGTTACCAATTTCTAGCCAAAAATCTAAATACTAGCAATGTTTTCTATTTTTGGGGAAATAGGAAAAAATAGGAATTTTTTCTTGCAAAAAATAGGAAAAAATAGGAATTTTCGAAGATAAAAATAGGAAAATATAGGAAGTTAAATGAAACCTATTGGACAAATTAATATTAAATTTACAGTATTAATTTAGTTTTCAGTACCTTCAAGCTTAAGTTACAACAAAGCAGAACAACGGCATAGCAATGCTCACAAAAATCTCCCCGGAAATTCACAAAAAACCTAACTGAACGGCTAACAAGCAGCAGCCGAAGTTTTTTTCATGGCCACAAGCCCCAACCGTAACATATATTATGTAAAGTTTGGCTACCGAGGCCCAATTCCTCCGACTAGGGTGCCCAAAATAGTCGACCCCCCCCCAAATCCGACCCTCGGACAAAATTGAATTGTTTTCTGGTACTCCCTATGGAGTTTGCGCAGCTACCCCATATTATGCATGTAACATGTCCTAACTCAAAGCTATCCAACCATCTATTCATTGGATAGTTTCACAAAAGAAAACTACTATCAACTTTTTGTAAAAAACCCGACAACCGCTAGGGCAAAACCGCTTGGCATGTTTCCTGGTACCTCAACCCCTTCTGGCAGTTTGTCAGGCCGGACCCTCCGGACCTAGGAGGTGATCAAGATCCCGGCGTTGGCGGTGGGCACATTTTTGAATGACCGCGATCGCCCTGCGCCCGCACCCTTGATGACCGCGATCGCCCGCGATCACACTCACAGCCAGCATGAAATTTGCAAGACTGCACTGACCACAGTTTGAAAGGTTAACTTTGAACGGACTCAATCGACGAAATATATATATATATATTTGCTAAATTCTGATTCTTGAGGTACAGGCTCATCTAAACCTTAAAGTTAATCTATTTTCACTTAAAATTGAAACTGCTGGTTAGAATCAAAAGGTACAAGCGGTATATAAACAGAGCAGTGGATTTTGAAAAATTAGATATCGCCAAATTTCATCACCGGGAATAGCCGCAAAGCGCTATTATATCTTCGTATCATCAAGTTTTAAACTCTGAAATGCCAAATTTTGTAAGTGGCCACATTAGGTTGCTCTCAACATAGGTTCTACGGATTTTGCTCATGCATTCAATCCGACATTTGCTGGGAGCAATTAATGTTCAGCATTTCAGGTTTTCGAAAATTCGAAGCTTTGTGGAAACATAATTAACCATTTTGGAGATCATTAAACAGTTTGCAAAAATCCATTGAAGATTTTGGCAAAACTCCGACAGTCACGATATCTACAGGTTGTCTGAAATATCAAAATATCTGAAATATTGGAAAATAGCCAAGGTAATTTAAGGTGGTTTCCTTTCGGGTATTTAATCCCTTACGAAAATAGCTAAAACTTACGAAATAACCTATTTTCGTGCTCTTTAACATTCTGGGAACAGTCCCGTATAGATATTAAAGATAGTAAAGTTTTGATTTTTGGTCTTAGGCTCCCAGTAGGTAGACAAGACACGGTAATGGCTGCTATAGCTAGCAAGAGGACACGAAACTGAACATTTTTCCTTATACTAAATAAAACCGTGGAAGATATCACAAAAGATTGATCTACAGTACATTTCCCGGAAAGCAGGACTGGTGGCGTAATTTCCAAATTGGCGAAAACGGCAAAACGTTGCAGTGTTAGCGATTTTCGCCAAAGTTCCAAGGAAAGATGGTGAAAAATACAAGAAATGTCTCCAAGTAAATAGAACTTTCCGCCAACTTTTGCGCAAATCGCCGTCACTTCGCTATATTCCGCCTATTTACAAACTTCGCCAACAGGCCTGGTTTTCGTGAAATGTACTGTATATAATATACATAATTAACTAAACTAAACTAGTTCAATTAAAGGAAAGATTTAGAAAATTAATCTTTCAACCAGATGTAAAACCACAAAGTTATGACTAGGGGGGAAAATGCCCTCGACGGGCAACCAACTTGGTAGAATAGGGAAAGACTTGAATGTTAAATACACGGTGCATGGTTACAACTGAGATTCTGCTGAAGCGGAAAAATGCCGTTTCTCAGCGACTAAAATGACAGAAACCAGCTTTGTGCGCCGAATAGGGAATCTACTCGGCGACTAAAATAAAAGAAACCAGCTTTGTCGCCGAATAGGGAATCTACTCGGCGACTAAAATGAAAGAAACCAGCTTTGTGCGCCGAATAGGGAATCTACTCGGCGACTAAAATAAAAGAAACCAGCTTTGTCGCCGAATAGGGAATTCCCTCCTTCCGCCCTATTCGCGCGAACTTATCGTCTTTGGGGAGGAAATATATAGGTAATGATTCTGTTGGGAACTGCCAACGTAAGCATTGCGCTCAATATGACATTTCACGTGCCAGTTGCGTGGTGACTAGGAGTGGCGCTAGGTTAATTTCTTTTTGAGCTACCTGATCCGTGAAATAGTTTACGCATACAACCGCTACCAGGACAAACAGAAAGCAACAATAAGTAGACAGTTTAAACAATTTGTGGTCGACAGTCCTTCTGCTAAAACATGTGCAATCAATCGCATTTCATTTATTCTAATATATATATATATATATATATATATGTATACGTACGTATAATGTTTGATTGTATCAATTCTCGGCAAGATCAGAACGGAGCACACCTATATATATAATACAGATACTACATACGTATATATATATCAGCAACAATATCCTAATCGTATATGCTCTCAATGTTTCTGATACCACATCGAAGACAGCGTATTTATGCCTGTGAAACCCTTGATTTAAGTGCTTGATGAAACTGTTGTTTTGCATTCTGAAGTAATTCTGCCATTTTGAAGCTCTCTATCATAATTTAGCAAAGCAACACATATATAATAGGCTTCAAAGTTCGCGCGAATAGGGCGGAAGGAGGGAATTCCCTATTCGGCGACAAAGCTGGTTTCTTTTATTTTAGTCGCCGAGTAGATTCCCTATTCGGCGCACAAAGCTGGTTTCTTTCATTTTAGTCGCCGAGTAGATTCCCTATTCGGCGCACAAAGCTGGTTTCTGTCATTTTAGTCGCTGAGAAACGGCATTTTTCCGCTTCAGCAGAATCTCAGTTGTAACCATGCACCGTGTATTTAACATTCAAGTCTTTCCCTATTCTACCAAGTTGGTTGCCCGTCGAGGGCATTTTCCCCCCTAGTTTCGCTTATTTTTCCGCTGCAGAGAAAATCATGTCAGAGAAGTTGCATATATACACAATGTAAGCAAAGCTAGCTACCGCAAACAGGCTGGATGAAAACGTTCTAGTTCAACTGAATGTATTTGCTGAAGCGGAAAAATGCCTGTTAATAGCCTTTTCAGAAGTTTATACACAGTGCGTCATCTTAGGCTGGAAGAATACTGTTCATGGCCTCTACAGAACATTATACACGGAGCGTTATCTTAGGCTGGAAGGCCACTGTTCATGGCCTTTTCAGAACTTTTTACACGGTGCGTTATCTTAGGCAGGAAGGCCACTGTTCATGGCCTTTTCATAACTTTTTACACGGTGCGTTATCTTAGGCAGGAAGGCCACTGTTCATGGCCTTTTCATAACTTTTTACACGGTGCGTTATCTTAGGCAGGAAGGCTATTTTAAAAGCCATCCAGCACCGTAACCTTGGATATGCAGTTATATACATGACAAAAGTTGCTCTGCTCATTTAGGGCTTTCATTTAAAACCAAATTTGACAACTTTTGGAAATTTTGATTTTTGACCAATTAGGACCCCTTGCCAGGCCGCCACAGGTCGCTAGGGACCAGTTTGGAGGGGTCCTCCAATGAGATAAAATGTTCGCCTCACCAAGGGCTTTCATTTGATACCAAACTTGAAAACCTTTCAAAAAATTGATTTTGGACCGGTCACCCGGACCATCTGGTCATGAGATAAATGTTCGCCTCACCAAGGGCTTCATTTGATACCAAACTGAAAACTTTTCAAAATCGATTTTGACGGCAATGAGAAAATGTTCCCCACCAAGGGCTTCTTGATACCAAAAAATGATTTGACCGGAGGTCGGACCACTGGTGGCGCTGGGACCAGTTTGGAGGGGTCCTCCAATGAGATAAAATGTTCGCCTCACCAAGGGCTTTCATTTGATACCAAACTTGAAAACTTTTCAAAAAATCGATTTTTGACCATTTTGGACCGGTCCGGACCCTGGTCAGGGCGCCACAGGCCGCTGGGACCACTTTGGAGGGGTCCTCCAATGAGAAAAAATGTTCGCCTCACCAAGGGCTTTCATTTGATACCAAACTTGAAAACCTTTCAAAAAATTGATTTTGGACCGGTCCGGACCCTGGTCAGGGCGCCACAGGCCGCTGGGACCAGTTTGGAGGGGTCCTCCAATGAGATAAAATGTTCGCCTCACCAAGGGCTTTCATTTGATACCAAACTTGAAAACTTTTCAAAAAATCGATTTTGGACCGGTCCGGACCCTGGTCACGGCGCCACAGGCCGCTGGGTCCACTTTGGAGGGGTCCTCCGATGACAAAAAAATGTTCGCCTCACCAAGGGCTTTCATCTGATACCAAACTTGGCCACTTTTGGAAAAATCGATTTTTGGCCATTTTGGACCGGTCCGGACCCTGGTCAGGGCGCCACAGGCCGCTGGATCCACTTTGGAGGGGTCCTCCAATGACAAAAAATGTTCGCCTCACCAAGGGCTTTCATTTGATACCAAACTTAGCCACTTTTGGAAAAATCGATTTTTGGGCATTTTGGACCGGTCCGGACCCTGGTCAGGGCGCCACAGGCCGCTGGGGTCACTTTGGAGGGGTCCTCCAATGACAAAAAATGTTCGCCTCACCAAGGGCTTTCATTTGATATCAAACTTGACCACTTTTGGAAAAATCGATTTTTGGCCATTTTGGACCGGTCCGGACCCTGGTCAGGGCGCCACAGGCCGCTGGGGTCACTTTGGAGGGGTCCTCCAATGACAAAAAATGTTCGCCTCACCAAGGGCTTTCATTTGATATCAAACTTGACCACTTTTGGAAAAATCGATTTTTGGCCATTTTGGACCGGTCCGGACCCTGGCCAGGGCGCCACAGGCCGCTGGGGCCACTTTGGAGGGGTCCTCCAATGACAAAAAATGTTCGCCTCACCACGGGCTTTCATTTGATACCAGACATGGCCACTTTTGGAAAAATCGATTTTTGGCCATTTTGGCCACGGTCCACGGTCCGGACCCCTGGCCAGGGCGCCACTGGGGTCCGGGCGAAACCTACTATAGCCTATGCTGTAGTGCCCCCGCACCCCACCCCAAACCCCAAGTAAGAGAGACCTGCTCACTGTAGATATTTCTGTAGAAGAGGTTAAAGTTGGAGTTGCGACACGGTAGGGCCCACCACCATCAGGGTGCCCCCCAGCCACATGGATAGGTCCTAGAGCGAAACTAATGGGCCCTTTAGATTCACCATATAGGGGTTCCTATTCGAATACGAAACCTCAGCCCAGCAGCTCTTATGTATAGGGCTGCCTACTCCGTAGGCCCAGACCCCCCCTTTTACACGTTAACTAGTGACCCCTGGCCAGGGCGCCACAGGAGACCTGCCGACATCTAATATAGCCTATGCAGTAGTCCACCCTTGGGTCATGCCAAAACCACAATATGAGAGCCCAGCTTCGCGCGCTGCGTTCTATTTCGAAGCTACAAAATTTTCGGACTTGTTTTTTTCGGGGGTCACTTGGGGGGTCCCCACCGGGGGGGTGGGGCCATCTGGGGGTGTCCGGGAACCGCGGAAAGTAATTTCCCCGGAATTGAGGAACTTTTTGTACAAAAAAAACCTAAAATAGTACGGCTCTGAAGGGTCCTCCGACCTGCACCCCTAGGGGGAAAAAAAATGGAGAGAAACGCGACCTGCGCGGGGGGCCAATTTCCATATCTCAAGATCTACCCGGCCGATCCGGCTGAAATTTTCACAGCATGTACCCCTGCCCACAGGCTCTTCACACACCCAGTTTGAGCCCGATCGGTCCACTCCTCCGCTGGCCACAGGCCAAACAATGTCCAGATTATACACATTGCGTCAAATTTTCCCTATTCTAGGGGGAGCGCTAACGCGCTCCCCCTAATAGTATTGCAGACAAAAACTTGTCGGCGAAGCCGAAGAGTTTTGAAAATCCGAGATTAAAGCATACACTAAACATTATCTCAGACATTATATAATACTGAAATAATCCAAAACTGGATAAAAATAACAAAATATAGGAAAAAATAGGAATTTTCATCAAAAATAGGAAAAAATAGGAATTTCAAAGAAAAATAGGAAAAAATAGGAAAAATAGGAAGAGTAGGAGGCCTGTCGTATGTCACCTTTTTGTAACCTCTTTCACAGAATGTAGCGAAGGGTAGACACCTATTGCGTATATCATCAATATATAGGTCACTGACTTTCGATATATGTAGCCACCGCCACGCCATAGTGCGCCGCAGCGCCACAGCGGCGCCACAAAGTCGGCTCAGAACGTCAAAATGGTCAAAAGTATGCCTGGGATTAGCTTCTTTCCAGCTCTTTGTGCAAATACAAGTCATATATGGTTGATAAGGACATATATCCGGATTATGACGTTTGAAGTAGAATTTTTGATATGCTGCGCCACAGCGCCACAGTGGCCCGCCAAATTTGGTGAATGTTGGGTCCGACTTTGAACTTAGTTTCTTCGCTTATTTTTCAAGATAGACTTCTCAAATCTCAAAAGCACACAGCACAAATCTTCAATGCAAAAACAAAGGCAATAACAGCCTTTGCACCAAAGTGAGACGAACTCTAAGTGTGCTGTTCAATGATATAGCCTAATACGGGTGAAAGCACATCGATTGAGTTCGCGCTGTCCTCCTGGTCCTTACTCAGAATCAGCATGGCAGCGTCATCCTCCAGAACCAGCAAGAAGGCATTTTTGGCAGAGTGAAATTTTGCACTTCTGCGGAGGGACGTTTTTCTTAGTTTGGGCTAAAACGTATCGAGTAGCAAGAAAACTCAATGCAAATTTGCGAAATTTCGTGTTACCGTGCATTTGGCCGATTTTCTCGACCATGAAGACCTGCTGAGCCAAATCCAAGAAAATGTACCTCGGCCCATACGTCCTTCATATCACGGCACAAAAGAACCTTTGGCCGTTATATCAGAAAATTTATGCTAAGTTTTTATTAATTTTGCTAGTTTCGTAGCTCATGTAAATGTCCTAATTATAAGCTTTAAAACGATGTATAAAGCTCTTTCCAACTACCAAAATTGCGAAATATCACCACAAAAGCACTGCACAAAAGGATGCCACCTTTAAGAGTCAAAAATCTAAGAACTTTCACGCAAGGACTTAACGATTTCTTCGAGTGTATTTAAGAACACCTGAAAGTTTCAATTTTCAAAAAATTTTCGATAGCTTTTGCTATTTTTATAACCAAAAATACAGCAAAAATGCCAACAATTTAAGCAAGGAATTCCGAAAAAACCTCAAAACAACTACGAATTAACAAGCAAGCAAAAGCCACTGACCCTGGACAAAATAAAACAATACTTACTATATTATATATACCTTGGGAAGATCAAAACAGCCATTAGAAAAATAAAACAATGTAAGGTACATGTAATAAATAAAATGCTGAACAAAAGTTCATAGACGCACTGTAGGAACCTTTTCGGTGATTCAAAAGGCCAGAAAGGAGGATCTGTGACAAAGTGGAGCTATGTGATGAACCAAAAATTTATCAGCGGGGTGGGGGCTGTAAAAGAGGCTTTCGCTCAAGCTGACCAGAAGAATGTCCATGACAATAGCCTGACGTGATTGACGGATTGTATCCTGTAAAAACAGAAAATAAGTATTTGCAAACTACGTTAAGTCTAAGTGAATGAGCTTGACTCAGCCAAAGAAATACATACCGAAACAAGGAGTACATAGACGGATCAGACAACTGCAGTCTCCGATTATTATTTTACTTTGCTGGAAGCATAAAATGCTGTTTCAATAAGCTTTCCATTACCCCCGAATAGAGGCTTTCGAAAGATGGAAGTGGAGCGGCCTTATCCAACCTGCAGAGGGGGTGGTGAATACCCTTCCAGCAATTAATATAGTGCACTTTTAATACGACATTTTTTGTTCCTAAGCTTTGGATTTTTAAAAATTTCCTCAAAAACTATAGCTTTGCTTAAACCAGCTAAAATTAGGCAAAGACGTGGACAAAGCGCGCTTGGTTTAAAGGTGAATCAAAGGCGGCGGTAGTTTATTGTATTTTGAGGTCTAACTTTATAGCAAATAATTGCAATGACCTTGAATATCGCTTGGCGACCATACTAGTGTTTTCAATCATGCTGATACAAATTTTAATCGTATGTGAGAAAATTTTAATTTTGAGATACACGATATAGAGTTCAGACGACGGGTACAGACAAATATTATGTTATACAATGACCAAGCGATATTCAAGGTCATTGTAATTATTTGAAATAAAGTTACACCACAAAATACAATAAACTACCGCCGCCTTTGATTCACCTTTAAACCAAGCGCGCTTTGTCCACGTCTTTGCCTAATTTTTAGCTGGTTTAAGCAAAGCTGCAGTTTTTGAGGAAATTTTAAAAATCCAAAGCTTAGGAGACAAAAAATGTCGTATTAAAAGTGCACTATATTAATTGCTGGAAGAGATTCACCACCCCCTCCAGGTTGGATAAGGCCGCTCCACTTCCATCTTTCGAAAGCCTCTATTCGGGGTAATGGAAAGCTTATTGAAACAGCATTTTATGCTTCCAGCAATGTAAAATAATAATCGGAGACTGCAGTTGTCTGATCCGTCTATGTACTCCTAAATAAGGGGGATAAAAGGGGGCGG
>JASAND010028593.1:0-11141 GCA_030248195.1 Trissonchulus latispiculum
CAGTTACGTATTGCTGGTTGGTTAAGGGGGAGGGGGGACAACTTGAACACGGTCAGCTATTTGTAATTAACTTAGTTGGGTCGAAATAGAAAACGTGATTAATTTGATTTGGTTTCGAAAGTGGGGTCGTTTAGGTTAGACGTTCACTTACACGGAAGATTAGCGCGTTTGCCTAGGCGGACAAACTTATGTACCAGATTCCCGAAAGGTGGTTTACCAAAATCGGGGATCTCTACAGCCAACCTTTTAGGGGTGCTAATGTAAGTTCGTTTAGGTAAAGTGGGCTAGGCTCTATCCAATCGCACCTGGAGTATGGATAGGAACGTTCTGACGCAACAGGCCAAAACTAAGATCAGACTGTTAATCGTTAGCTCTGAGTTCAGATCTGACTTGGATCTGAACAGTTTACCTTTTTTACCTCTAGAGAGATCTCGCCTGGATCTCTTTTCAGCAATTGAAATGTAGGCTACAACTTGCACGCAACAAGATTAATTTATTAACTAGGAACAATATGATTATAATTAAAGGGGACAGACTGGTTTCAAGACAATTATTCACTACAGTTAGAATTACAATATTCACAAGGATACAGGCAAGAGTGCATAATTGCACTATTATTAAGAAGAAGAGTAAGCCGCTAGAGGGCTTCTTTTCTTGGCATTGCGTAACGGTGCTCCGACCAGAATACGCGAATGTTCCCCCGTTTGGGGGGGTCGACCAGATCGACAAAGCATACCCTCCCTCCGTTTGGTGGGGGGGGGGGGTAGCCAAAAAGAGGTCCCCATTTGGTGGGGGGGTAGCCAACAGCCAATCAGATTGCAGAAACCCCCCCTCCGTTTGGTGGGGGGGGAGAGCAGAGGATTACGGTAGTTTTTGTTCTATTCGAAAATGGGTCCCCGTTTGGGGGGGGGTCGCTCAAGCAGGCTAAGTTTTGCTCATTCTGAATGGCTGTTGGCGACCCCCAACTGGGACCATTTGTGACCCCCCCCAAACGGGGACCCCTTTTGCATACCCCCCCACCAACCGGGGACCTCTTGTGTCGACCCCCCCCCAAACGGGGACCCTTTTTCATAAGCCTGAATCAGCCTGCCTACCCCCCCACCAAACGGGGAGGGGGTTTCTGCAATCTGATTGGCTGTTGCCTACCCCCCCACCAAACGGGGAGGGGGTATGATTTGGCGACCCCCCCACCAAACGGGGGAACATTCGCGTATTGTGGTCGGAGCACCGTTACGCAATGCCAATAAGAGGAGCCCTCTAGTGGCTTACTCTTCTTCTTCTAATATATAGAACAAAATCATGGATTCTTGATACAGGTTACTAGATTTACCAGAGGTGCCAGCCCTTAGCTGGGAAGGGTTATTTTAAGGGACGAAAGATTACCGAAATATAACTTAACTAAATCAAAGTTTAACCAGTTAATAACTAACTTGAGACTAATTATTAGTCCTCTTCTTCAGGAATTATGACTGGGCCCGTTAGGTAGTGTTGCGTACTGTGTGTGTGTGTGTGTGTGACTCAGTTCTACTCTCTATTCGTCTTTTACAGAGAAACTACGGCACAGGTTGAAGATAACAGATTATTAACTAAATTTAACAGAGTGTCGGATATTACAATTCCGGTCTATGAAGTTGGGTGACCCCGTCAGGTTACGCCTGCAACCTCACGAGTGGTTAGGGAAGTTCGGAGTACAAACAATTCAGGGGTCGGTCTGGGCGGGGTGATACCGGGAGATGGCTACAAGTATAATTATAAATTCAATTAAACAGTTAAATTAATTAGTTCTACTAGCTGTCTTCGTGAGTCAGATCGTCTTCTTCTATTTTAGTTCCGCAGTTGGCCTAAGCCAGAGACAGAGTAGGGACAATAGCTTTTAACGTGCCAAGAAACGTACAGACAATAGATTGCATTTTAGATGTTTCTGGATAGGTGAACAAAAAACGGAATAGGATTAACTTTAGGTTCAAGCTTTAGGTTAACCCAACAGTGATTCGGTTCTCTCGGTCAAAGTCTCTGCCTCATATTCTTAGACTGCAAATTCCTTCTCCAATGTACCTTCAATTGTACTGAATCGCGTTCAAGTGGACTGATCTGACTG
Organism: Trissonchulus latispiculum; assembly: GCA_030248195.1. Taxonomy (NCBI): domain Eukaryota; kingdom Metazoa; phylum Nematoda; class Enoplea; order Enoplida; family Ironidae; genus Trissonchulus; species Trissonchulus latispiculum. The sequence goes on from JASAND010028593.1 coordinate 2,099, forward strand.
GTCAATTCTGATTGAGATTTTGTTGAAAAACCAGAAATAGCACACTTCAACCGCCTTAGCGGGATAAAACATGATCGATTATGAGTTATTACCTTGCTACAGGCAAAATTTCGCCGAATATGTGATTTTGGGCGATTTCTTTCACGGGAATGCAAGAAATCGCTGATTCAACATATATTCATATACAGTCATATTCGGTCTGCGCATAATTAGGTTTGAGGCGTAAGATTTGCGACAGGAAAGCACCTGTTCCCTGTATAACAAGTTTACAAGGGTAGAAACGCGTATTTACAAAAATCATTCCTTTTTTGACTCATTAGAAGATGGTTTCGTCGTAGTCCTCAATTCTTACGTAATTACATAGTATCTTGATAGTATTAATATTCTAACTAACTATTATTTATGTGATTTTAGGTTTATTTGATGCTTACGTAACGATATTCACCGTAACGATATGCCACTAAATCCCATAGTTGTTTGTTTGCATTGATTAAAAAGTATGATTTGATGTTTATAGCCAGACTTGGCTAGGATTTTCGATAGAAAACGTTTACCCCTTTGGAGTTACTTGTCAATATAAAAGTCTGAGCTGTAGAGACGATATACTTTGTAAAAATACAAACTACAGCCCAATTAGTTGCCCCGTTAACGAGACCAAGTGAGGGCAGGAATGACAAGTTTAACGTAATTCCTGCAATTTGATTAAAACTGACTTTTACCTTTGTGCTAAAGGCTGACAAAATGTATGAGTTATTTTGCAATGCACTGCAAGAATTACTAGCTTGAGGTGAATTTACTGGCACAGATCTAAGTAATTAACACATACAATTAATACGAAACAATGGACCGACTTAGCTAATTTATATTACAGATTTTGGGACAGAATTCGGCTCTAGGCAGGTGAAACAGACCAGCACCAAGTCCTTTATCTGCGATTGGTCCACTCCCTTCTTTCGGGCATACCTACGTGGACGAATCGAGGACCACCTGGTAATATCAGCTTATCCTGGGGGTCCCCGTGACCCTAGACCATATTAGCTACCTAATTTGCATATTACCTCAATATTGAAATAGGTACTCATTCACACTGTTTATCACACTCATATCCCTCAGATCAACAAGTATTCAACGACAAACAAACATTTGTACACATTCACACCATTTTCCTGCCTAATACAGGAGTTCTAAGGTAAATTTCATGAAGATTGGTCTCATGCACCAGATGAGAACCGGTGAACTACCACATATTAAGATAATCCAGTATAACTGACATTTCGGACTGATTAAAATGCTATCTTTATGGGTATGTCACCTTATAAGTCACGGGAAGTGCAGCAGGTTTCTCAGAAACTTGGTTTTTTGTCTCGAAATATTTCGAGAAACTTTTAAATATTTCCGAGACAAACTTTTGAGACAAATGAAAACTTTCGAGACTTTTTCAAAATATTTCGAGACTTTTCTAAAATATTTCGAGACATTGCGAAATTTTGTCTCCGAACAAAAAGGTCTCGAAAGTTTTCAAATGTCTCGAAAGTTAAGTCTCGAAAGTTAGATGTCTCAAAAGTTTGCAAATGTCTCAAAAGTTATCGATTGTCTCGAAAGTTTCAACAGACTCGAAAGTTTGCGAATGTCTCAGAAAACTAGAAAAAGTCTCGAAAGTTTACAAATGTCTCAGAAATTCTTTCAAAAATTGGCAAATGTCTCGGAAATTTGAAAATCAATACAAAGTATCGACGAAAGAGGAATCGAAACTTGTAAACTACCTCAAAAACATCAATATGTTTGAAAAGAAAGAGTTAATTTTAAAAATGTATGCAATTTAAAATATCGGTGCATTTTGTCGCTATTCATGTTGGTGGGGGGTTCCATTCCCCATAGGTTCCTTGCAACTGCCTGGGGAGGCAAGGTGTGGCTGGGCAAAAAATCTGGGGGGGTTGGGTTTCCGACGGAAGGTGGGGGGTCCGCCAAAATTGCCAAAATATCCTTAAATTTAAATTTTTTTGCCATTTTTGGTTACTTTTGGCCAAACATTTGGGGGGGAGGGTAGCAAATGTCTCAGAAAACTGTCTCTCAAATGTCTCATGTCTCAGAAAACTAGAAAAAGTCTCGAAAGTTTACAAATGTCTCAGAAATTCTTTCAAAAATTGGTTCAAAGATGTACACTCAAAATAGGTGCAGACAAAATGTGTAGTACAAGTCAAAACACATGTCCAAATTTAGGAACATAATAATGGACTTTGAAAATGTAATGGTTAATGGTTGGTCTAAGGGCCTTTTCAAGAAAGAGTAGAGTAGAGTTAAAATTAACTCCATCGTTTTCATGAAAGAGTTAAAAAAAGAAACCCAAGCTTGAGTGGAGTTAAAACGAGTTGATTATTAACTCAACTCTACTCTACTCTACCCTTTCGGGAAAAGGCCATAGGAAACGCTGATAGTGGCAATGCTGAGTCGAAATCAAACAGAGGTAAAATACACGTGGAAGGAATTTGCGCGGAAGGCGCAAAAATTTTTTCGGATTTAGGAACATTTTGCTTGGTAATTGCTGGATCGGCAATTAAATTTTTCAATTAGCTAGATTAGAGTTGATCAATTATTCAATTAATTTAATTAGAAACAAGTTCAGGGGAAAAAGAAAGATACCTGCAATTAAATTGGCTTTCAAACTTTTAATGCCTGTTATTGAAATATCAATAAAAATTTCTCGAAAAGTTCAGTTTCTACTAAGTTACTTTAATTTTGATAAGATTTGATTTGATCAGCGTTGATAATAAGATTTTGAACGTGTTTCCAAAAATATATTTATGAAAGAGAAACTTCTAGTTTTGCGTATCTATATTTCACAAGTATCATTTTCTAGTATATAAAGGGGAAGGGACGAACGGTATGCTCTGAAACGCGATTCTTCATAAATTTGAGCTATCTCTAGTGGTTAAGTCAGTATAATCAAAACCGATTTTGGGGGTTAAAAAACGGCTCAAAACCAATTTTGGGGGTCAAAAAACGGCTATTTTCGAAGAAATCATTTTTTGAAAATTACTGCCAAACTCTGCGCAAAAGGAAGCGAGCCCAAGTGAGCCCTTGTGATCATTTCATTTAATATTCTCCTATGCCTAACGCATGTCAATTACCAGAATATTGTATACTGGATAGATGAGACATTTGAACTAAGTCCACGACTTGTGGGATAAAAACAAAACTCCTTTCATAACAGCTGACTACCCGTACCACCACTTCCCACCGCTGATTTAAAACACCAGTTTGTTTTGCTTAAAGGGGAGACACCATACCAGGAATCATTATTTTTATGTCACCGAGCTCGATTTAACCTTAATTTGAAAAGTTAGGGGATTTTGCTTAGGATGAACCAGCTATACAAAAAATCAGAGAGACTGAATTCTGATTCAAGCAGAACACTTGATTGACTCCACATCATGATTAAATAAATCCATAGAAGTTAGCTGCATCCAATCTTTCCAACCAGTCAGTGAGGCAGTTAACAGCGAACTGCTTTCAATGTTTGAAAACCTAATTTGCTTAAATAGTGATCTCAATTAAAGTCAGAAATCAATTCCGTTTCAGAAATCTATCCGTTAAGAGTTTTTAGGGGGGAGCAAGGAAAACAACATCGCAACTTAAATTCTGTAAGGGTATGTAAACAAAATTTGTGTTAATAGAGATTCACACTGCGGGTACCGGCACTGGTTTATAAATCTTAAAATGGAAAAATGCATTAATTGAAAATTTAGAAAACTAAATTTGCCAAATATTAGGCCCCTTCGGTTAAAAAAAGAGCGCGTAAGTGCATACTAGCGTAATGCTGAAGATAGGTGAAGTCTGAATGGAAAAGGTCTCAACAGTGCTAATCATAACTAATTTCCGTGTAAGTAGTTCTGCCTCCAGGCAGAACAGAAATCACATTTGTAACTTCACCGTTGAAAATACAACTCTTGAATTCCGTTACTTGCATCTGCAAGTTGCCGAGAACCAAATCGCTACATACAAGTATACTATACAAATATACTTTACGAGAACATACTTACAATACTAACAATTTTTCAGACTTGAATAAATTTCTATTCAAATCTAGATTCTAGATTCTAGATATACTGTTTGTTGAATAAAATTATGAACCAAATAATGTCAGTTCGTGCAGTGTTTAAACATTTAAAACAGGTGAAAAAGAGCTGCACAATTTTTAAAAGTTAATGTTGTTCTGTAAAGTAGTGAGCTTTGTAACTTGGCCACAGCTCATTCGCAAAGACAAATTGATTTGTTGTTTCGTGCTGTCTAGAGGGCCAATTTGTTCACATCATATGTTAAGATTTTTCAGTACAAGCCTCATGCGTTACAGGAACATTTATACTCAAGATTCTTAAAAAGGAACGTTTATCAAAAACAGCCTCACCCGACATCCGCGACTTGCAAGTTCACATCTCTATCAATCAAAGCTTTAAATATTTATCAAACCTACGACACAGCAACTGTTTTATTTGGTATTAAGGGCTGATCAAAAACTTCTTTTGTATATATTTGCTTTTACAAACTTTGATCTATCTCCAGTAGTTATGTCAGTTTAAGCAAAAAATTATTTTGCTTGTTAAAAATGGCCACTTTCGAGGAAATCAGTTTTTAAAAATTACTGTAGGATCGTAAAGATACTTTTGGTCCATTTATACTCAATCAATACACAGTCTAATTGCAAACAATGCCTATTAACTCCTTGCTGTGCGTCAGAGATTTGACCGACAAACCATATTGGCAACACTGCGATTGTTTTGTTTTGAACATAGACTTCTCAAAAACTATTCAACGGATTTCGGAGATTTTTGCAGATGAGGGACGTTTTTCTTGGTTTTCTTGGCTAAAACGTTTCGAGTAGCTGTAGTAGAAGTTCCGAAATTTCGTCTTACCATACATTTGGCCGATTTTCTCGACAATTCAGACTAGCTGAGACAAATCCAAAAACGTCCCTCCGGCCATATTTACTTCATATAAGCAAGAGTACATAATACTATGACAGCTGGCATACTCTATGTATTATGAGCTCGCTACATCCGATGCGCGCTATCGGCTGACCCCCCCCATAGATCAGACCCCCCCCCTCGCCCCGCCCCTATACATGTACGGGGTCCAAACGGGGGATCGGGCTCGTGCTTGTATATTTTGTACAGAGATGTGTAAATCATACAAGCCTAAACCCCATACACAAATTGGGGCACCGTCAAGTTTAACATGTAAGTATACTAACATAGACCCCGACCCCCCGTTTGGACCCGTATAGGTATGTATAAGTAACATGTATAGGGGCGGGGTCAAGGAGGGTCTGATTTATGGGGGGGGGGGTCAGCCGTTAGCGTGCAGAGGATGTAGCGAGCTCATAATACATAGCGTATGACGCTTGTCATACTCTTATGTACTCTTGATAGGCAGATTCTGCAATTTTGCGAAATCGATGTTTAAAAATGTTTGGTCAGTATTTAGCCGTTATGTCAGAAAATGTTTGCTAATTTTTTCTGCTAATTTCACTAGCCTCGTAAACTCATGTGAATAAACTGAGTATAAGTTATGAAACGATGTATGAAGCTCTTTCCAACTCCCAAAATTGCGAAAGTTATTGCGTTTTTAAAAAAACCACCACAAAAGCACTGCACGAAAGGATACCCATACCAGCACTTTAAGGTGCTCAGTAGCAGTAGCTCGACATAAGGTTATATACTAAGCTTACAACTAATTTCACTAATACCAAGAGTACATAATGATAAGAGTATGCCACAAGGCAGGCTCTATGCTATTTGAGCAAAAACTATACTCTGCTATACTATACTCTACTATACTCTGCCCACCCCTGCCCCCGAAAATTAGACCCATCACTTCAAAGAATATCGTGCGCTACGTTTCTATTGCTACGCTAAAATTCGCGCACGCACTGCTTGTGTTTTTTTAGCTTAAGCACATAAACATAGAGCGAGTGAGCGTACCCTAGTTTCGACTAGGTACTGATTTGCGGGGGGTCACTGGGGTCTGATTTGCGGGGGGTGGGCCGTTAGCGAACAGAGAATAGTTTTTGCTCTGATAACATAGAGTGTGCACTAGGCACACTCTTATATTATGTACTCTTGCTAATACTAGGAAGAAGAGCTGGGCAGAAAATTCAGCAAAAACGGTGACAAAATATTTTGATCGGAGAAGATTTTTAAGATTTGGCTCGCATGATTACACCTAAGGGCCCTCTCAGTCTGACAGCTTGTACCAGATTTAAGTTTCCTTTTTGTTAGCCCAAAACGTTTAAATGCTTGGCGAACTTCAACCTTGTTTGAAGATCAATTATATGAGATGTAGATGAGATACAGCCGTCTAGTATTTTTCTGCTGAAGAGGGTTACATTTGCCAAATCATGGTACCAAATGGCAACATTGAAGCTAGTCAAGTAGCCTTTCAGTATATATCAATTCTGAACACTTTTGCTGAAATGGTTTTGCTATTTTCTAGATTCAAGGCGCTGTTCTCTTTAGATAACATTAATCTATATCGTTATCGTTATTAGATTATCGTATCGTCATTTATCGAAACAGTTTGCTCGACAAAAGTAAAAACAGTAGAAGTAAAAGCAAACTATTTTATATGCTATGCATATTGCAACAGACAATCTAATGAAGCAAATTCGAAGTATACCAAAAACATTATTACAGAAATTACAAAAACTTTAACCCAAGAGTACAAAATAGTTAAGAGTATGTCAACCGGCATGCTCTCTGTTTTCAGTCAAAAACTATGCTTTGCGCGCTTTGGGATAACCCCCCCCCCCACACATTGACCCCCGCTCACATCGCCCCTATATGGGTACGGGGTCCAAACGGAGGTCGCTCACTGCTTTGCATAATTACACGTTATAATTAACCGAGGCCTAATTTGGGAACAGGGTGCAAGCGTGTATGTTTAACATATGCATGTAGAAAACATACTTAAGTGAGCGACCCCGTTTGGAACTATGTACCCTTATATAGGAGCGTGTGAGAGAGTGTTTTTTTTTTTTTTTTTATTTTTTTTTTTTTTTTTTTTTTTTTTTTTTTTTTTTTTAAGAGCACAGACTATTATTATACTCTTAGCAATTATGTACTCTTTTTTTTTTTAATTGTTTATTATCGTCTTATCCTAATTGTTTTGCAGCATTGCATTGTCATTTTGATTGTATAAGCCTTGCAGGGGACCAAACCAAATCTTTAATATAATCATATAATTTATCAATAATAACCCAGGGGACTGAATGTTTTGATTGAAGCCACAAGAAAGTATTTAAACTTTATCTTCAAAACTTTACCTAAATAGTGATTGTACTGGCCGTTCGAGGTCCCATGTCAGCTACTTCGATTGCATTGCATGTTTAAAACTAGCGAAAACGAAGGCGGAAACTGGTGCGATTTTTGTTAGAAGCTTCGCATGCTGGTCTTAAAGGGGCGTGGGTCGCTGGTACCCTAAGGTCACGAAATTGCGGCCCACTTCCAATTCTACGTGAAAGGTCCTACTATTTTGCAGAAATTCCTATTTCTTCATAAATATTTAAGTTTTGCTCCTGCTTTTTCTATTTTTCGAATTTGGTCGTGCAGGAGACCAGTTGTAGGGCAGTTCCAAATAATTCAAGGTAAGCACGAGCTCTAGCTCTAATCAACTGTATTTGATCTAAGAGCCAAATCGTGCCATTGCGACGGATTAAAGAGCTTCAGAAGAAAGTGAGATGCTCCAATTACGGCGATGTGGACGTGAGGTACTGGTCCAAGCATATGCGCTGGGCACCCAAGTACATCGTCCCTCTCATTTGTTATGTCTGCGGGAAGTACTGAATGTACCCCTGAGCCACCATATGAAAATGGCACATGCCAACGCACTGGCATGTGCCGCAATGGCAGAGAAATCTAGATCAACGTCCGCCAATCAGCACCCGAGCCAGCACCTTCCACTACCGGCAAATTGAAAACCGGGTCATTACCGTTTGGGCGGTCATGGTGTTCAATTATGTGGTAAATCTAAATCCTTAGCTACATACATTGACATAGGGTCGGGTCCTGGGGGGGGCTAGTCCCCCGAAAATTTTGAGGGGGCCTGTACCTTGAACAAAAATTTTCAGGGGGCTTGTACCTTAAGAATAAATAAAAAATTTTCAAACTTTTGCCAGATTTTACCGAAAAATTAAACATTCCAACTAACAAATTCCGGCGAAGCCGGAAAGTTTTTGGAATTTTACTGTAAAAAATAGTTTTTTCGGCTATATTTGGTTACCCCATGGCCAGTGTTTCGTTACCCCTTGTCCCCGACGGCGATAGGGCTTGTACCTTGTCGGGGTTGGGAGGCATGGACCCCCCAAACCCCACCGCGTTAACCTATGCTTAGCTAAACCATCGGATCTGTTTATATTGGAAAGAGCACATATACAAAATTACCACACAATGCAGATCGTATGTACTAAGACGATGCAAGCAATCTTCGGAATGCTTGTAGGAGCCAATCTCTGGTATTTTCGACCACTGCGGATTCTTGCACAGCTGTTAAATCCAACAGTTCGTTGGAAAGTTTATGTTCCGCATAATTTCGGCACACATACAAGCAGAGGTAGACGCATGAGAAGCCCGTCTTTTGCACTGCAACAAGAAATGGGTTGTGCTGAAGGATAGTAAACTGCATGCACACACAAAACCATACCAAAAAACCAAAACCTTCCTGGCTGCCATCAAAATTTGCGAACTCCGAAGACTGTCGAAGCAGTAGGCCCTACGTTCATCGAAATTCAGCACTACCACTGTAGCATGACCTGGATTTCCAGGTATCAAAACTGGAGCAAAAAGCAAAGTTTGCCCGTGATATTCAGTCCAGCGTCAATGCAGCCTTGTACAACTGAATCCACAATGCGCGGATGTAGTGAAGGGCAGAAGTTGAAACCATGCTGCAAGGCTTTGAACCCCACTACCAAATGAACTTGGAAATGCAAATAAAACCACTGGAAATTGGAACTTGCACCTCCTTGAACAGCTTAGAGCACGGCCTAAAAAGT
>JASAND010028594.1:0-13797 GCA_030248195.1 Trissonchulus latispiculum
ATAATAGGCATACACTATTTTCGAAGAAAACGATGTGTTTTAATGTAAACAGTAGAGCCGCTACCAGCAATCAGTGCTGCTTTATAAATAAAAGTGTTAATTAAGGAGAAAAATGCCACATGTTCATTACAGTGCAGAAAGGCCAAGTTAACTAACAAATATAAGCAAGCCTTTTTATCAAAGAATAGGTATAATTACATAAGGGAGGTTGACTTGACTCCATCAACTGGCAAGCAGATGCTTGCTTTTTTGGCTGGTCTATTCAAACTGTAATTCACTGATGAACTAGGCTTGTGTACTTACTGGGATATACTAGGGTATGTTCTTAACTGGGCTCATAAGTGAGAGCCAATTCAAATATTAGCACCTTTCCTTGGTTACAAATGTTGCGTGCTTCACAGGGCATCTCTAAACTATACTTGAAGCTTACTTTGAAACGCTATTGCTAAATTTCATGACAATTTTCAAGCCACAATTTCAGAAGGAGAAAGCGAGAAGAAGACCTAAATTGGCACTTGATCCAGTTAATCAAAGCTCACAGCATTCAATTGCTAACCTACATGGGAACAATCTGCACAAATTGTAGATTTCCAAAAATACCAGCATTAAGGGGAAAATTGGAGAGTAGGAGTCTCAGAAACACAGCTGTTCAAAACTTTCCCTCCAAAAAGCTGAAAGCATAATCATTTTATCAGGGTTTAAAGTAATTACAATGCGCAAAGAAGATAGACTTATTTGGGTCAAACCTGTCAGGAAAGAATGAGGCTTGACTTGAAAATTAGTCAGTAGCAAAAATTTCCTTTGGCACAGCCGGTGTTGGAAAGCCGGCAAACGATGGTCGGATGAAAAGGTTGAAAAGCAAATTAATAGAAATTAAATTTACAATGTCGGCTGATTGGGCTAAGGTACCCATTTGGTTAACAAATTTGTCAAGACTTGATGATATAACTTCTGAAGAGAGCGACTCCTCACCAATTAACTATGTTGGTTCTTCGAACTGGTGCTGATATTACAAGAGCCTATTAGATCGGATTCATAATAGATCAAAACATACAAATTATTAAAAGTGGAAACAGTGGTAGAGAAGAACTGTTTCTAGCTCTAATAGGTGTGGTACAGCGATGGAACCGGGTCAGTTCAGGTAACTTTCTTGACCGGGTCACCGGTTCACCGGGTCAAGAGCTTCAACCCGGTCTTGACCCAGTTCTCTAAATAAATTTACCTTAAATTTTAGAAATTTTTAGCTTACCAAACTAAAAGTTTAGGGTATATTTTTGTTCGATGTACAATATTAATTTGCTTTTTTCTACATTTTAGTCTTGAGCACTTTAGCAGCTTGAGGTTATTTGAATCTGTCAGTCTCTGGCAAATTATTGTATAGCTTTTTAGTTTTAGCTTTATAAGTTCCATGATTATTGCATGAATATGGTACAATGAATATGGTAATATGGTATATGAATTAGTACAATATGGTTTGCAGTTTATTTTCGCAGCCAAGGTAAACGTTGAAGGTAAATGAACAATTTAATTCAATTTAACTCACCACGTAATGAAAACCAAATTTTTAAAGTATATACTCCGTGTTTTTAGACAAGTTTGATCTTAGACCCTGCAAAATTTCGCAGACGGATAAATTATTGGTTTTGCAACTAATTTCTGCATAAATTTAGAAAATGCTACAGCTATATATATATATACTATTAACCGCATCTCAAGAAAACCTAGAGTAAACATGTGCATGTCATAGTTTTTCTTTTCATGTGGTTATGGAACATGGACGCCAAAAATTTAGCGTTCTTAGGCATTTTTGCAACATTTGGAATTTTCTGGAAAATCGCTTCACTGGGTCAGCGGGTCAGGGTCTAAGATCTCGTCTAAGTCTAAGTCTAAGATCTCTAGGATCTCGTTTGGATATATTGGTAGCGGTTTTTGTCATAGTCCAGAGACAGTGTGAGACTGTCAGAAAAGTTACGATTCCTCTGGAGAAAAGAAGGTGCACGAATTTTTGGTGGCTTGTGAATTTGAAGACAATGTCCTTGAGGTTGTTTGCCGGATTAAACTTTGCGACCAGTTGGGTGCCGCTACCAGGCATCTCCGATGCTCCCAGTGGGATGCTGCTGCCATGCATCTCCGATGCTCCCAGTGGGATGCTGCTGCAAGGCATCTCCGATGCTCCCAGTGGGACGCCGCTACCCGGCATTTCCGACGTTCCCAGTACCCAGTGGGACGCCACTGCCAGGCATCTCCGATGCTTCCACCAACCAAGGCGATATGCAATAATAATGGGCGTGTTTACGTGTTACGTAAAAGTTACGTGTTTTGTTTTTTTTTTTTTTTTTTTTTTTTTTTTACAGCCACCTCACCCCAGTCGGTTCGCCGGTTAGGGGTAGTGTCAGCGATTTTTGAATTTTGTCTGGGGTGTGGGGTAGCTGACACTGAACAATTGCCGCAGCAATTATCCGAGGTGTTCTACAAGGCTATCAGTACGTCCATTACTTTCACCGTAATGGAGGTCCTGTGGTAGCTCCACCAGCAGGCGGCCACCCCTTGACAATCTCGGTAAATTGCCCAGGGGGATATGCAGGGTTTCCCCTTGGTATCACTAGTTGCGGCCCCGTTTCGGAGCCGGAGTATGAGCTTAGATCAAAGTTGATCAGCTGCTCCCACGGATCCGTGGATCCAAACTTTCGTGTTGTCGGCCGATATGATGCAGAAAGTACATCCTCCTTCCTTTCTGATCAGCCTGTGCAAACGCGTAGGTTGTTTTCTGATTACCAGCATTATTCTTCATTTGGCATCTAACTCAAAGGTTCAATATTGCTTTCGCTGTGTTTTATGGCTTAGACAAACTTCTACACGGGCTGGAGAAGCAGGGATGGACACAGAAAGACCTTTTCCACTGTCCTCCCTCCCTGGTCCGTGCCAAACTGAATTACATCTGAACATCCTAGTATTTATGATAAATAATGTGACTTAGCTGATCCCCCTTGCCTCCTTTGTCTGCCGATACCCCTGACGCGGAGGATCTTGATTCCTCAGTCGAGTAGTCGGATGTGGGATCGATCCAACGGCGTTACAAACACCCAGGGACAAGGCGAACCACCCCCCCCGCGAATCCGGTCGGAGGGGATCATTCGAGAGATCCCATTCGGGCCCACTCGTCCCAGCCCATCACCATTTTTTCTTAATATTAAACCCCATAACTCTATATCTTAAGTTTCTAGCCCAGCAGAGCAACATAGATTAGAAAGACCTCAGCTAGGCAATTACTAAACATTGTATCTCAATACCTAACACATCGATTCCACCAACCTCTTATTAGAAATACAACAATTTATAATGTTTTAACATCCCTAAATGTACCGAAATCCAGTTTACTTCATATTTTGGACCCGGACCTGGATTCGGACCCGCTTGTACCCGGACCCAGCGCCAACTCTGGGGTAATAACTAATTCGACCCGTTTGAGCTCTCTACTCTACTTTTGAAGTTAAAGCCTTAGGGTTATTGAGTAATTTCACCTCACAATTGAGATCTCCTGTGTGGAAAATTAGCTGGGTTGTCACTTCTTCGTGTGCGCCAGAGAAATCTGCACTTGACCTTAGATTTAAATATTAGGAAAGGGTTTAACTGTAATGTTGAAAATGAGGCAATAGTTACAAAAATAGAAGTATTTTTCGTGCGTTTATTGTATATTTGTTATTTTTTATCTTCGTTAAACTTTTATAAAATATTAATAATATACAAGTATTAATTCATAAATAAAAAATAAATTTGCCACTAATTTAAATTACAAAATTGTCTTTATCTTCCTTATAAGAAGATGATTTAAAAGCAGAAAAAGTTTGCAGACAAAACCTATAGTTTCAGTTTCAGTTTCACTAGCCAAAAGTGGTACTTTTCAGTGTTAATATTTCTTTAGAAGTTTGGAGAAACAGTAGAAAACTTTATTGGTTACCGCTTTATTGCAGCAGTGAAAAACCGTCTCACATTTAATAGATACTTAATCCTGCCCCCTTCTTTTCCTTCTCGTATCCAATTGAGTGTAAACGCCATCCGTTTTGTATTTACAAAAAGAGCAATTAAAGTGTGGCGAAGTGTCCCACTACCGAATGACAAAATGTTTCCGTCCACGCATTATGTCATATTTTTCCATATTTCCGGACTGCGATCTGTAGGAATCAGAATTTTAAATTAGATTTTTAAAAATTTTAGTGAATTTTAAAGCATTGAGATTTGATACTTCAAATATTCATTAAAACCTTTAAGAATAATATACCGTTTGGACAATAAATGATGTAAAAATTGGCGAGATCCGAAAAAGTAGAAATAATGACCAAAAATGGACCTCCCCTTAATTGCCTTTGTCTGCGATCTGTAGGAATCAGAATTTTAAATTAGATTTTTAAAAATTTTAGTGAATTTTAAAGCATTGAGATTTGATACTTCAAATATTCATTAAAACCTTTAAGAATAATATACCGTTTGGACAATAAATGATGTAAAAATTGGCGAGATCGGAAAAAGTAGAAATAATGACCAAAAATGGACCTCCCCTTAATTGCCTTTGTCTTCATTTGTGTATTTAAAAATCTACTTAACATCGCACACCAAGTTCCGACCCTGAAAAACCTAGTACACGTCGTCTAATTATCTTTATTAGCCAAATTACGTAGTATCGTACAAGGGGCGACAATGTACATGTACTTCGGTAGATCTCAAGTATTCTTTAATTTCACCAAACGAAGGGAATTTAAAATTCGAAAAACGCCGAGAAAAGCTTTGGGAATGCTGCGTCCGGGCGTCCCCCAGAACCTCAGGAGGAAGAACGAGTTTTTGCGACTGCCCTGCACTCCAATATAAAACATTTTTGACGAATAGGCTGAAATCGATGAACCTGGCCTGCATTAAGAACATCTTCAGGAATGGAAACCTAATTTGATAGCAGATTGGAAGGTCTTAGCATCAGTTTCACTTGCCGAGATTATATGGGATTAAAGTTTGAGGGAACCGACCAACTCGGGGAACAGAAATCCTGAACTGTATCCAGATGAAAACAATGGAGACGATTTGCTGCAGTTGAATAGTCAGTAGCTCATAGGCGTTTTGCACCTTTTTTGATTCCCCAAAATTACAATTATAATAAAAACACCAATACAACGGGTTCCCGTTGAAATTCCCGTATAAATTTGAACGATGTTCCAAGATATGAAATTAACAGGTCTGCCTTGATTATTAAGGTATTCAACGAAGAATATGTATTAAATAAAAAATATTGACGATAATTTTTTAGTTGGTCTTTTGGTATTCGTCGGCAGACTATTAGTTCGTTCTCGACATTCTGCTTCCATCCAAGGTCCATCGTTGCAGTGGGACAACAATTTCTCAAGCGTTGCTTCACTGATTACCTTCTTCATTGGCTTAGCTTTATGCTTCTGACTAATCATCGTAATTTCTCGTTTCAAGAGGTCACTTGTACTTCGAAACAGTTGTCTGTTCCGCAGAATGCGCTGAGTAATTACAGTATCCTTCCGCTTTGAGTTGCAGTAAGCTGTAGAAATGTGTTTCTGCTCTTCAAGTTCTTTTGCTGAACAAACTGGAGTACTAACCTAAAAACAATTAAAGCTTACATCTCTCAATGTAAGTTACATTATGCACAATTGCTATTCATGTTGACGCGGTAATTGTGGGTGGAAATAATTGTGCCGTTTCTGCACAATTAAATCTACGACGTATCCAGGAAAAACTCGAACACCTCCTATGCAACTGGTGTTGGATGTTGGCTCGCTGGACTGGTAAAAACAGATGTATTTGAGCTCTTCTAGAGAAGAAGCATCCCGATCTCTCCAAAGCTATTTTAAAGTTTTGAATCAAAAGCTATGAAGATAACACAAAAATCCTTTGGATCAAGCTACTTTTAAATTGATCTTGAACAAGAAGGTTCCAGCAAGCTCGATGCGATTGTGTATGCGTGGTGGTAAAATTGATAAAAAATAAAAAACTGGTATAAAAACTGCGGATTCAAATTAAGGGGGGGTCACTTTTTTGCCGATTTTTCGACCGTCTCCGATTTTTCTCATTTTTACATATTTTGTAGTCCCTATAGGTCCCCAAAACAGACCAGAGCGTTTTGCGAAATATTGCTTCTATCGTTCTGTACAGGCCCTCAAAGGTGGCCTCGACATGTGTTAAACATAGGAAAATGAAAAAGTTAGGTTAAAAAGTTTGTGGCAGAAAATTTTTTCGCTGTATAAGAATCAGAACTCTGAAACCTTTTCAGCAGTGACAGTGTTGGCATCTGGGATGGGATCCCATGGGATCCCATGGGATGGGATGGGATGGGATTGAAAACTCATCCCACGTGGGATCAGTGGGATTTCGTGGGATCATTTTACTCTACAAAGCCTTCAAATACGTTTCCAAATTTTGAAAAATCCAATATTTTATTAAATTTGGTATAAAATGTCTGTTCAATTTCACAATTATTGTCAACGAAGTGTTTGGCTTCTTACACGCAATTATTATTAAAAGTTAAAAGATTTTTAAATGACTGTTCACCTTCTAATTGTCTTTTATCATTTTTCGGTAGAGTATTGCACACGGTGAATACACTCTGACCTTCGAGCAAACGCAGATGAATAAGAGCAAAGAAAATTAAGCAGCGATAAGACTAATACGAATCCAGGTTCCAGGTTAAAATTTAACTCAAATTATACTCAAAACTCAAAACTTTAATTGTACGACCAAAAAATGTGTGTACAAACTTTGACGGTTTACATAGCAGATTAGCCTTTGAAGGAAACCCCAACAGTGTATATATTTTTAGAATCGTCAGGAACTTGAAATTAGAAAAATCCTAAAAAGTCGCTCCGTTCATTTACGGAAAACCTAAAATTTTCGGTTTTCCCCGATTTTTGTGGCTATCGAAATTTTAGTTCCACGACCGAATAGCTGGTAACTGCATATTTTTGTTCTTCCAAGCTTTTCACGAAAATGCACCCAATTTCCGGAATTCTGGGTTTTCAAATTTCCCGGACTTCAAAAATTTTATCCAATACAACAAGATGGGTATCATTCGAAAGCTCTTAACGATATCAACAGCTTTTGTAATAGAACGAACTCCTGAAAATGCACTCAATTCCCGGAAATCGCGAAGACCGGAATTTCTGGATTTTAAAAATTTTTTGCAAATAATACCCACAATACAGGTATCATTTGAAAGCTCGTTGAGCGTTAACGTCAGCTCTGTTAACGTTTGTAATAGAACCAGTATTTGAAAATGGACCGAGTTTCCGATGTTCATGAAAACCGCATTTAACACGAGCTAGCACGTTCTTCCTGAATTCCGGGAATTTGGTGCATTTCAGATATTGGCTCTACTATAAAATTGTTCAGCTCACCAAGAGCTTTCAAATGATACAATGATACATTCAAATAAACCCGGAGCTCCGCATTTTTTTGGATTTTTCAAATCTCCAGTTCCTGACGATTCTAAAAATATATACACTGCTGTGGTTTACTCCAAAGGCTAATCTGCTATAAACGGTCAAAATTTGAACATACATTTTATGGTCGTAGTATAGCGAGTAGTATTTTGTTAACCGGCTTCGGCCAAACCGGCTAGCCTATAAGAGAGTTTTTTAAAATTACTGCAAAATCTTATTTATATTCAATCGATTTATACCTATCGATTTACTTTCTACCCACTTTTAGAAATTATATATACAATCTCACTGCACATTTTATCAATGCCTTTTATGTAAACCTGTTGAGCCAAACCCATGCATGTATTTCCTTCATATCATGGCACAAAAAGAAATTTTGACCGATTCTACAGTTTTGAGAAACCAATGTTCAAAGTTTGATCTTGATGGTCTATATTTAGCCGGAATGCCAAAAATTTTTGCTTGTTTTCCGCAAATTTTGCAGGTTTCGCTTTCGAATTTACTGATTATAAGCTTTAAAACACAGTGTAAAGCTTTTTCTAACTCCAAAACTTACGAAAGTTTATAGCGATTAAAAATTATTGTACAAAAAGATACCACCAATATTAAAATTTCAATGCTACAGCAACAAAGTCAAATACTGCAAATGGGATTATATGGGATTGGAAAAAGTAAGTTCGGACAAATGGGATGGGATGGGACGGTGAATTTGAAAATCTAGTGGGATGGGATGGGACGGGATCTAAGAATTCGTCCCATTTGCCAACTCTGCTTTTCAGAACCATTAAGGACATATTGTAGAGTGCAGCTATCTCCTCTGAAGCGATTCTGTTCAGTATTGGAGTTTTGGCGAATTTTTAAAGTCAGAATTATGGAAAATCGGTCATTTTTGGACCATGAAAAACAGGACCTACGGTACTCTTTTGTTTGTCCTGAACGATTGGCAAAAGCTACAGAAACTGCCAATAGATAGCTGCACTCTACCCATAAAACCACGTCTTATGAAAGTACTCGCATGTTTCTATCATCTACAGTAAGCTCAAAAAACTTGCCACAAAAACAGCAAATTTTGCTAAAAATGGAAATTTTTCATAATTTTCACATTCTTTTGATACTTTCTCACTCATTATGTGGTAAAAAATCACCAAACTTGGCAGATTAATTAATATATCTATGTCTGTCACATAATGTGGCCAAAACAAATGCGTCAATATTGAACATGCTACTGTGGCGGCACCTTTGAACTTTATAGGTGGAAAATGTCAAATTTAAAATTTTCCAAATATAGACAAAATGGGTATCAATCGATAGCTAATGGAACGAGGAACAACTTTTCTCATACAACCATGGGTCTAAAATGTTGTCTGTGCAAGATAAAATGAGTTAAAGTTATACTGGGCAGTCCTGCAAGGTTAGGTCAGTGCAGCACTCAAGCATGCATTATGAACGCCTGGATAGCCGGCCTTGAGCCGCGTCTGCACTTAAATATTACCTTAGTAATGGCTTTAATTTGGTGTATCGGTTAACCCTATTTTCGGTCGCGTTTGGTCTCCACCATACCTTGCAGGCCTCATCACCAGACCTTGCAGGGCTCATCACCGGAATTTTCAAGTTTTCCGGCTTTGAACCTGAATAACTCTGTCACAGTTTGATTTCGAACGCTAATATTCTAAGTTATTTTTGAGAACATATGGGGGCATATTATGTGTGAAAATGAGCGAAATCCGTGACTATCGATTTTTGACCAAAGTGACCCCCCCCTTAAGCTACAAGTATAAATGTCAGTTAACTACACCGCAAACACAATCGAGACGCATAATGAACTCATTCGTGAAAAAATGACAGGCTTCTATATATGTATATAGCTGGACATGATTTGTAGACCTTATGTACCTGGACTTGCTCCAACATAATTACAAGTTTGGTCATACAAGTTTGGTCATGCTAACATTACACAGTTAGGAATTCACGAACCTTGTATGTTGCATGAAAATTGGTGTAATCCACAACAAGTTCCGCCGTCTTCGTCATTTCCTGATTAAGGGATACAAATCTTCTTCCCCACAAGATCTCACATGGAAGAAATGATGTTCTAGATTGTAATGGCGCTCCAGTACTTTCGTTTGAAGCTATAACAGGTAATAAGTGTTAGCGCCTCATATAATGAATGCAAATATGTTCATTGGAGTTTAGTGCGAGCACTTGTAATCGTTAGTTTTTATCATATCATTATAGCAAGAGTACATAATGATAAAAGTATGACAAGCCTAACACTCTATGCAGTGAAGGCCAAAACTATGCTATGCGCGCTATCGGCTGACCCCCCCCCCCACGAATTGACCCCCTCTCGCACCGCCCCTATATGGGAACGTGGTCCAAACGGGGGTCGCACTCACTTTTGAATATTTTAGAGTAAGATCATGTACTCTTGGTAAGATCAAGGAAATATTCTACAACTGCTTTGCATAATTACGCGTTGAAATTAATAGCGGCCCAATTTGGGGAGGGGGTTTAAGCGTGTATGTTTAACACTTGCATGTAAAAACGTGACCTCCGTTTGGGACTATGTACCCATATAGGGGCGGTGTGAGAGGGGGTCAATAAGTAGGGCGGGGATCAGCCGATACCGCGCATAGCATAGTTTTGGTCTTCACTGCATAGTGTTAGGATTGTCATACTCTTATCATTATGTACTCTTGATTATAGTAAATATCAGCTGTCTGCTTAACAATAAGACAGTAAATTTGCTCATGAGATTCTAGGTAAGAACATCATTGTACATAAAGACAAAATTCTGCACATTCAGAACATAGGAGCATAGATGTGGCGGTTTACGTAGAATTTTTCCGTAAAGTGAAAGAATGTAAATTCCCCAAGTACATAGCAAATTTATTCTTGGAAATTAGCTGTCTACTTAATTGGCAAAGCTGGAATTGAGTTATGCAAAATAAACAACATAAGATGAAATTTTCTGAAACAATATTCATAATTACATATAAGTTACCGGCATTTGACGCCATTTTTAAGTAATATAAGGTAATATAGAGGTATCTGCAAAATGAAAGTTTCAGCTTTTAAATTTTACAAAGTGAATGGGAGCTTCAAAATTTACTATGCTATCATCTTTTACTTTGCATAATATCTGCAAAATTAAATTCTTGAGAAATTGAGATCATGGACTAAGTTGGCTAAGCTTACGTCACTAAGATTAACCTATTTAAACAATGGTGATAACAAAACCATGTGGAAGAATCTCAGTTGCATAGGCTTGTTAATTAAAATAATTTAGGTTCAGCCCTTGGATTTTTACCATGGTCTCCTCTAATTGTAACATTTGTTTTATATGCAATGCAGACGTGGACTTCCCCCTCGGTCCAGCAGGACCAGATACCTACTTTTGCTGTTCTTCTCTGGCACCTGCTGGCGCCAAATTTAGCTCATTCCTTCCCCCCCTTAGTCCACAATTTACCGATAAGAGGTGGTGGCCGCCTCCGGATGGAACTGCCGAGGTGTGTTCATCACGCAGCCGGTGATGGAAACATCTCCAGCTTTGTTCAATGCCTCAGGTAATTGTTAAGATTCGGTGTCATTTGTACCCCAGTCAAAATTTAAAAAGAAATTGCGGGCAGACACTACTCCTAACCGGTTTAGAACCAACTGGAGGCGTATATGCAGCAAATTTTTATTTAAAAATATATTTGAGTTTAAAGTAATTCCGTTTAATTTAATTTTTTTAATTTTTTAATTTAATTAATTTTTTCCGTTTAATTAATTAATTAAATTAATTAATTGAGTCCACCCGTTTAAGTTACCTTCCAGCATTGCAATCAACTCAAATCTTTCAAACGGAAGCTCTGATTCATTTACGGTATATAAAGGACTTTTTTCATTAATAACGTGGCAGATAGTGACAGGCCAAACCTATAAAACACAAACCAGGTAGTGCTCGGAACGGTTCCACTAGAACCGGTAGAACCGGAACCGGAACCGGAAGGATTTTTGGAACCGGAACCGGAATGGGAACCGGTAGCATTTGGAACCGGGCCGGTTTCAGTGTAATTTGTGTCAGATGATTTGAAAAAACCAAAAATTCTGTTTTCAGCCTGCAAATTTTCAAAATTTCTGTAGCCTTTAAATGTGAACTTTTTGTCAGGAAATTCAGAAAATTTCTCTATCCTTTGAATGTGGTTTCCTGGAAGTTTATACTCCAATAAGTAAGAGTATAACTTTTTCTTGTGCATATGTTGGTAAGTTACGCAATTACTTTTGACTTTGAGCTGATTTTTGGAGTCATCAACTTTGAAGCATTAATACTAATTGTCTACTTCTAGTTATTCTAAACTTCTATTTATCTTTACATCAAAATTTAGCTTGCGATAGTCTTTTCTAATAGATACCTGGAAACTAACCTTGATGTCTAAAGTTTTCACTGAATATTAGAATTGGTCATATAGATTTCCGCATAATCTCGCAGTGGAGACAACAATAACGAGAACCTGGCCGAAAACTGTCTTCAGATTTGTTTTCAGCAAACTCTGAAACTCCCTGTACTACATATACAACGTTTCAGAAAATCGTAGAAAAAACTTTGGTTTGTTCCTCTTAGACTGTTGTGTACCCCTTGGAAACTTAAAATTTTAAAGTTTTGCTGCAGATTGGCCAATAATTTGTTGAAATGCATCTGTGCTAAATTTCAGCAAAATCGTTTACAAACTGGAAGTTACACAGAGGGATTCGTCCACTTTTCTAATACCGGCAGCCTGCATTGGAGATGAAATAAAATGTTCATTAATGAATGAAACCGATTATTAATAATTAATGAAATGAATAAATATCTTCATTTCTGGTCCTATAGTCATTTTGTTTAAAATTTTTCAAACGTTCGGAAGTTTCTTTTTCAAAATTCTCAAATGGTGAAAAGTTGGAAAGGATTGCGAAAGGAAATTTTATTATTTTAACACTTTTCACGCATGTATGCAGAGTCACTTTTAACTCTCCCTGTTTTAACTCTTTTAATTCTTTTAGCGAATGCAGAGTTAATTTTAACTCTGCCAGCTTTAACTCTTTTAACCTTTATTTTTAACCCTGCTGAGTTAAGATTTAAAAACAGGAAGAGTAAAATTTAACAATGCGCATTCATGGAAAGGGTTCAAAACTTCCTCTCATCTATTCTACTCTTCCCATTCGCGAAAAGGACCTTAGTACACAGTAGAGTCGCAAAAATGGTCATTTTTACTGGAATCAGGGTGCCAAAATGAAAACGAAGATTTTTTAAAAGCACTGAGCTATTTCTAACGGTTAAGTTAGTATATAAGCCAGAACGGTTGCCAGTTTAATGAAATTAGTTTATTCAAAATGAAGTACAAGACAATTTTGGTTTATTTTAACTTGTTCTATTGCACATTTTACCACCTCAAATTTGCTATTTGCCAACATCAATTAGATATTAGATAAAGTTTATTGCGAAAACTGGAGATTTTACCGAAAACTAATTCTGCAGTTTTGAGACTGCATGTAAAGATCGAAGGTTTATGATTGAATAGTGTATCAGAAATTTCACAAGTCGCATATAATGAGGTGAATTGTGAATGTACTCGTTGTAAGCATTAAATTGTATGTAGATCTTTTCCCAACTCCAATCATCGACAAAATTATATATAGGGTTTCAAAAACACGGCATAGATAAATAGACACCACCACCTTAAAATTAGTTTTGATGTTATTTACATTTATGATTTGTGCTGTGCAGCGCATTTATTTTGCGAATGCAGATTATATAATCTTTTCAATGAATTCAAGCTTAATATACTAGTCTTAACCTTATGTCTGTCTTATTGAAGAAACACTTGTTCACTTTTTCGAAATTTTTCATTTTTTTGCTTTTTAGAGCTAACAATATCCCGCCAATCGTGAAAAATTGGATTCCAAGTATCTGTAATATATCTTGCTAAACCTGCCGCTGCTTTAATGTAAAAAACATGAATACTTGGAACCCGCAAGATAGAGGATTACGAGAAATTAACAAAATTCTTGGTCAATTGCCAAACAAAATAAATATGAGAACCAGCTAATTAGTGCCTGTGGCATGCCGTGAATGCTTAAATCCTATACGGTTGAACAAAATATTACCATGGTACACAGGAATGAGTTTAGGATTCAAACGTTTTACATATTCATTCCACTTTTTAACACACATTTTAACACTATTAAACACAGGAGTAAAAATTAATTACTTTTTACACATAAATTAATAACCTTAAGCATATAAAAACTTTGGGTCACAATGTTTTGATCCAATTTATATAAAAAATTAAAAAATTTTGAATTATAAGCGTTTTATAAAAATCTCAAT
>JASAND010028596.1:0-12331 GCA_030248195.1 Trissonchulus latispiculum
CACATGACAAAATATTCATTTTTATTACACATGTATGCGTAATTATTGTATAAATCAGAAAAAGAAGCTTTTTGAAAAGGAAAACAAGATTTTACACACAAATCATGCTGTCACTATCTTAAACCACTGCTTGTACGCATTTATGCGCAAAAGCATCTGTATCAAGCAGACTGCGTGTGACGGCCCGGGCTAAGCAAACATAAGAGACCTGCTGCGCTAAAAGGGGTTTCTCAGATTGGGGTGGGCAAATTTTGTGCTGCTGCTTCATGTTTCCATGTACTCCTCTCGATACTTCTGCCATCGTGCAGTTGTCAGTAAATCTTAGTTTAGTGTACTGGCCTGAGTTTGATCACACCGAGAAGGTTTTATCTGTGCACGCAGGTGTCGACCCAGGTTCGTGTTGTCAAGCCATGTCCCATGGGAAGTGGGGTCTTCTGGCTCTATTCTTAACCTTTTGCCTTCAATGTCTAATTTTAGCTAGGTCTTCAAATTTTGACCCTGTTTTGGCTGGACCGTGCGGGGCCGTTGGCTACAAGAGAGGGAGTATTTGTGGAAATACAAGCAACCGCATAGCAGAATTCTTTGAAAATTACCAGGATTCCTTTCCAAAATTACCAGCGACAGAATATATTGCTTTGTAGCATTTTTTGTATGAAGTGTGAAGCAATTCGGAAACTTTATATTTAATGAGGAAATATTACACGTATGAATAACGGATCAAAACTCAATAGTTAAACAACGATTGTTACAACAACGTGATATGTAACGAAAATAGAAAACGTATAGTTTAAGCCTGCTTTTGTCCTACCATGGATCAACTTAAACGTACGTTAACATGTCAAAATAACGTATGGAGTAAATAATTGTCAGCAGTTGCTAAAAACTGCCTCATTGGAAAGAGTGTTGTTGACGTTAAAATAATAGAATCAAAATTGATACAATGACCGATATCCTTGACTACCGATTTTTGAACGAAGTAATCCTTTGCATCTAAAGCAAAAGAAAAGAGTATTAATGTAATAAAAATTTTCCTAGCAGATTTCAGATATTTTATTTCGCATACTACATCAGTTTGCTCATACAAAAGCTATCAGATAATTTTTATGAAGGCATTGAATCTACAACAGCATCAGTTACATAGGTTCTTAGTTCTCTTGCTTTTCTTATTTTCCACTGCCCGTCGAAATAATCGACGTAGTTTAAGAAGCACGTGAAAGACAGACGTGAAAGCTTCCGTGGAATGCTCAGGAAGGCAGCAGACGAATCGAATTAAAACCGCATCGATCCCAACCCAGGTGTGATCCACCGGCCATCGAGACAGGACGGCGGATAGGATTGCTTTGGCGACGTCTTCAGAATGATTCCATTTTAATGGAACATCAACGGATCGTTGCAACAGGTTCACATCTAAACAAACAGTTATCCAAAATATTGCTTAAATAGTATAATGTGGCAGTGTTAGCAGGGTCAGGTTTATATTTTATGCGAACACACACTTTGGTCCTGCGTTAGACTTTTAGATCTGTTCGTCCGAGTTTTTTTGTAAGTGGTTCAGCACCATTGTGGTTCATCTTGTGAACCGAAAGATGCTGCTCTCCGCGGACAAAAAAAGGAGTCAAGAAGCGGAAAAACGAAGACCAAGGACAAAAAACAGTTTGCCGTGCGGTTATTGCAGTCACCCCCAAGGCAACCATAGTCGTCCGCCGACCAGAGTAGCCCCCCGCTTGACAACAGGGACTAGGATGGCTGAAGACTGTTGGGCGTGCTGGGTATGTAGCCTTTTGTAAAAGAAAATAGGCGGCGGAAAGGAGTCGGAGGGAGAAGCACTCAAATAGAGAAGATGGAAAAATGTGCGTAGGCTAGAAACTAAGGTAGACTAGTAGATAAGACTATCCCCCGATAGTTTTAATACTGTTGATAGTTTTAATAAAATTTGTACTTAAAATTTACAACAAAGTTAATTTATCGAGATTTAGATATAAAATCAGGGGACCTTTTTCACACCCATGCCTATCTCAACATACTAGTTTAAAAAACCAAACTGGGGCGGTTTAACTACTGCTCTCCTGATTAGCTCAGAATTATAAAATTGATTTGTTTATAGTGAAATTACTCTGACTGAGCAACAGAAACAGGCATAGAGGGACTTTTTTCACTCGCCATGCCCATTTCTGTTGTCAGACAAATGACAAAACAGGAATCGCCAATGCTGCCGACTTTTTGCAGGGGATGCATCAAAGAAACATCCACTGATCAGCACATTTATCATCTATCACTACTGATTTTTAATTTTGCTAGCGGTAGGATTAAACGTCTAAAGGAACTTAGCTAAAGTAGGTGCCCATGGCATAAAAGATCAAAGATCTAATGAAACTCTAAATTGAGACAATCTTCCAATCGTGGTCCAATCCATTGAGCCTGTATTTCGTCCGAGTTACGAATACCCGGCGCCACAAGACTTTAGTTAATCGCGTTGTGCATGTATCAGTTCGCCGTGCCGTGATACGACTAAAGCTAACACAACACGGCTTTTCATCCTAAATTTAGTTGCTAAGATGGTGCCAGTTTGTGCGGAAGGCAAGTAAACATACATTAACACGGGTCCGATTCAAGGAGCGTCTACAAAAATTTGCTAAAGTAGAATTTTCAGTAAATTAGCTGAGTGGCCTACCATAATTTTCCTTCCTAGGTAATTTTCTGTTTGGAAACTGTGTGAGACATCTGCCATGCTGAGCTTTCCTCCACGCTTGCAGTCTATCATTTAGGTAATGTTACAATCGTGGCTCAAGAATTGTATATCCTGGCCAAGTCCCTGGACATTGGCTACGGCAGCAGAATTCAGCGGTGGCTGATTTTGCCGCCTTCTTACTGAGTAGATCTACCCAAATTCTGCCTGTAAAACTATGGCGGATTTCCTAAGTATTTTTACGGTGTTCGACTTTTTTTATTATTTTTCATTCTTTTATCACAAGCAACTTTTGCTTTATACAGTTTAAGCTTGTAAAACTTAAAACTAAAACATAACATACGCTTATTAATATTTATGATGCCGTCGGCCAACTTTACATCCGTAGGCAATTTAGACCACCTTTCCTTCATAGTAGTGGAAACTCTTTCGACATTGACGAGATTGGTTGGATGGAAGCCAGGAGAAACGATAACAACTGGGAGTTTCTCGAGCCTAAAATAAACAGACATTGCCTTATAATACTACTGCACAGTGGTGGAAAGTTCTGAATAAGTTTTCAAAGAAAAAAATCAGTACAAAAGTCACAGTGATCGCTATACAGTTAGATCCCAATTGACATCAAAAGCAGAAAAACCAAATGTAAAAAAGTAGAAGTAACATTAAATCTCACTTTATTTTGTTTACGCCAAGAGCACATAATGATAGGACAATTCCAATAGGCAAGCTTTCAGTTGGCTATCAGAGCAATAACTGTGCTCTGTTCGCTAACGGCTGAGCCGCCTCCCCGCCAATCAGACCCTGGCGACTTCTGCCCTCGCCTCCTCCAGTCAGTACCTGATTGAAAGGAGGTGGTACGCTCACTTGCTCTATGTTTACGTGCTAAAGCTCGCAACACAAGTTATGCGTGTCTGCTCCGAGCATTAAAACGCGAATCTCGTTTAAAGTTATGGGTATGAATTTGCGGGGCGATCAGCAGTTGGCGAGGAGAGCATAGCTTTTTCTCTGATAACTAAGAGCATGTCTTGCCTAGTGGCATTCTCTTATACCTGAAAACAAGTGCAAAAATGTACCTCAGACTTTTGGCATAACCCAACAAGGCATGCTTCGAGGCAATGTAGGGCGCAAAATATTCGCTGGGGATGACAGCGTAAATGCTTGAGACGAAGACAAGTCGGGATCGATCAATACTGTTCGATATGAACGGTAAGAAAGCTTGAGTCATTCGGACGTGATCGAAAAAGTTGATATTCATGATATTTTCATACTCTCCGACTGTCCTCCATCGTTCAAAGGCACCGCCGCAACCTGTCCCGGCATTGTTGATAAGCGCCCAAATTTCTGAAGAAACAAGTTTGACTTATTAGCAGAAAGTTAGCTAGACTAGAGTTCATATACCAATGTTCATGACACTATGCATGAACCACGCTTGCAATGCAGGCTCAGGTTCCGGCCGATTGCATTATATAAAAATAAAAATAATAAAATAAATAAAAATAGAAATAAAGTGAAATGTCTTCCCACCAAAATCCCAAATATTTCCCACTAAAATATAAAAAAATGCGGCCTCGGCGGGATTTGAACACCCAACCTCTAGTGATGTTTACGCTGGCCTATTTAGTTTCAGTTTCAGTTTCAGTTTCAGTTACAGCTCCACTTTCAGACAAGCTTCAGTTTCAGTTTCAGCTCAAAATTTGTTCTAGTTTCAGTTTCAGTTTCAGTTTCAGTTTCAGCTCGTAGTTTAGCCTAGTTTCAGTTTCAGTTTCAGCTCCAAATTTGCTATAGTTTCAGTATCAGTTTCAGTTTCAGTTTCAGGTCTGACTACAATTAGTTTCAGCTTTAGTTTCAGTTTCAGCTCCAAGTCTTTTATAGTTTTCAGTTTCAGCTCCAAGTCTTATAGTTTTCAGTTTCAGCTCTGACTAAAATGAGTTTCAGTTTTTGTTATCCTCCATGTTATCTTTATGTTATGCTAATCAAATTAATTAGTTTCCGCGCCTAATTCTGAACTTTCACATAATCTCACTAGACATTTTTGTTTGTGGCAGGCAGGACAATGCAAATTTTTGGTGGTTCTTTCTATAGATAATATCAAGAACATGAAGCACGATATAAATACTCAAGTAAAACCATTCAATCTTTCCCATTGGACACTTCTATAACTGCGGCTATCTAGTATCTACACTAAAAAATTATATTGCAGCAATCTAAAAAGGAAGAATTCATAGCAATTTAATTATCCGTATATTTGGGTTCTTTTTAGTTGTTGGTGCTGGACTGCTGGACTCCTTGTCCTTTATGTAATGGTTTGATAAGAAATGTTGTCGTCGGGCAAATCTTCAAATGATTAGTTAATATTCTGAAAAAAGAAGTTGGAAACAGAAAAAAATATTGTCATACACTAGTATTTTAACATTTTAATGCACTATTAAAATTATACAAACGTTTTAGTGCAGCGTTACTTGTCACTCTGTTCTGTACAATTTTTGCAGTAAAAGCACCAGTCAAACGTTTATATTTATTTATAAGGCTGGAATTTTACGTGCTGGGAACAGGGCCCAGTTTTTGAGACACTCGTCTATGCTAAGCATGCATACGCTAGACCTGAAACCTGTTTCAGCTTCAGCGAGAGCTGAAACTGGTTTCAGCTTCAGCGAGAGCTGAAACTATTTTAGTTTCTGCTTCAGCGAGAGCTGAAACTAGTTTCAGTCTTAGTGTGGAGCTTAAACTGTTTCAGTTTCAGTTTCAGCTCCAAAACTGTTCTAGTTTCAGTTTCAGTTTCAGCGCAAACGCTATTTTAATTTCAGTTTCAGTTTCAGTTTCAGCTCTCACTTCGACTAAGTTTCAGTTTCAGTTTCAGCTCCAAATCTGTTATGGTTTCAGTTTCAGTTTCAGTTTCAGCAACTGAAACTGAAACATGTACAAGCTGAAACTAGGTTTCAGTTTCAGTTTCAGCTGCTGAAACAACACTACCAACCTCTAGTCGCAGGTAGACGGTCCTAGTATGTTGTTAATGTTGGCCCATTTTCTACGTATGTTCAACTTCCCATTGACCTCCTCAGACAGCACTGTTTCGTGCTACTCACTGTCAAATAAATAAAGTAAAAAATCTAACGTTCAACAATAACAGCCACAACATTATCACAGTAGAATTTTAAATGAACTAACTGTGACCGTCTCCCTCATTAGTCAAGGTACTACAAGTCACGTGACTCACTTTGGAAACCCATTAAATTTCGCTGTTTAGGGTTACATGCCTATGAGAATGACAGTGTTAACTGACTGGTTTGTTTGCGAAAACTAATTACATTAACAACTGCAGTTGGCACAGACCTTTTGATGGTACTTTTTCCATTACGGCATTGGTAGCGGCAGACACGCTCTCATCGCTTGTGATATCCAACGGAAATACCTGAAGCTTTTCCGATTGTCTTTCTTTTCCATACTGTTTAAGACTAGCCTGTCCAGTTTTTGAAAAACATCCAGTATGGACGAAAAATTTCTTTTCCAACAACTTTTTGGCAACTATTTCACCAAATCCGCTGTCACAGCCGCTGATAACCACGTGCTTGTCCTCTGAATCGCAAATTGTGATAAAGCTTAGAATAAATTGCTTTAGGCCAATGAACGTTGATAAAATAAAGATGATTGGCACAGTCACTATTGGGACAATAAAATGAAGAAATCTTCGCAAAAGAACTCCAGGTTGATGGGTTGTCATTTAACAAATCCTGAAACTAAAGCAAAAGCAAAAACAAAATCTCAGGACAACTAAGCTAAAGAGATGATCTTTGACTCCCTTGATCGACCCATAGAAGTAGAACCCCAAAGAGCCTTCATCAAAAAGGAGGTTCTCAATTTTTCATGAATTTGTATCCACTACTTGGGAGCTACGGCTACATGGCTAATCTATCAGACACTTCAAGTGCCATGATATGCTTGTAGCGCGTGTATCTGTATCCCAACCATCAAATTTTTGTAGCCTTTAATCCGTTGTATATACTGGGGAGGGGGTTCCTCCTGGCTTTTTTCAAAGGATTTAGATTAAATTTGAGTGTATACTACATCCAATACGCACGATATGGGTATCAGTCGAAAGCTGACGACAAGGCGAACAAGGTCATGATATATCGAAGCCCAGAATGCACACTATTTTCGGAATCCCCAGCCTCCACTCCTCAGTAGGTACCTCAAGTAAAAATTAAAACTAGCTAGTAGGGGACCGAACATTTTAAACGAGATGTATGTATATACTTACGAACGAAATCTCTTCGAAGAGTTAAGAACCCGCATCCAAAATAAAATTACACATAGTTATAGACTAAATCTGTACAAGAATTGAAGGGCTTAAGGGCTTGTAGGAATCTGGTGGGGCCCCCAAAATTGGAAGAGAAAATTAATCCTTTAATTGCTCTCCTGCTGAGACGTTGGTCTGAATTAAAGAAAAGTGGAAAGGTCAAATGTAAAGGTTAATAGTTTGGGGGCCCCATCAGATTCTCTAACTACAAAGTTAGTGCAAAAGTACAAATTATATATTCAATTTAGAAGTCTCCAGTTTTCTAATTCGAAATTCGAAAATTCGTACAAAATATGTAAAAATGAGCAAAATCGGAGAAGGTCGAAAAATCGCCCTAAAAAGCGACCCCCCCCCTTAAGTAAGTTTTAAGTTGCCTGGATTAAAATAGAGTTCTACTGTAACTGGACATATTAAAAATGTTCAGAAAGTTGTTTTTTAAATTTAAAACTAAATTAATTCCTAAAACAGTAATGTCCTTAAAGCTAAAATTAAATTTTGTAACTTAGCACAATTTTGTTTAATATATAAGAGTAACACATTTGAGATTTACACTATCGGGAAGCTTTAACTTTTAATTTTGAAATTATTATAACATAGCTCTAACCTTTAAACTACTGTTTTAGAAAGTTTCCATATTTTATACTCATTTTGTAGTTAGAGAATCTGATGGGGCCCCCAAACTATTGACCTTTTCATTTGACCTTTCCACTTTTCTTTAATACAGACCCACGTCTCAGCAGGAGAGCAATTAAAGGATTAATTTTCTCTTCCAATTTTGGGGGCCCCACCAGATTCGTACAAGCCTTAAGAACACCCATAAAACCAAGAAATCTCGTGAAAATTATAGCTCCAAGAATAGCAATTAGTAGAGTAGAATTTAGTGAGATCAAAAATTTTTTACCATGAACTCAGCGTGAAATATACCAAAATTGCTTGATAGGTCAAGCTTAAAAGGAAGGTTTAACACGGATGATCTGCAACTGGAATATTTCCTTTTTGAGCGAAAAGGAATATAGTTAGGGAAGTGTAACGGTGTAGGGAACATTGTAGCAACAGTGTAGGGA
This sequence comes from Trissonchulus latispiculum, assembly GCA_030248195.1. Lineage (NCBI taxonomy): Eukaryota > Metazoa > Nematoda > Enoplea > Enoplida > Ironidae > Trissonchulus > Trissonchulus latispiculum. The sequence continues at coordinate 8,045 of JASAND010028596.1, forward strand.
AATTGGAAAAAGCAATACAGGTTGTGGAAAAACGTTTTCGCTTCGTTTCGCCATGCTAGTTTCAACATCGAAATATTGAACTACTTAATTTGCATAAAACTGAGCACCTGCCTACGTCTCTTGTCTCATCTCATCCCATTTACATGAGCTTCCCAGCTAACTCGAATGTCTGGCTCATGTACTTATGTATGTATACCTAACAGGGATGGAAACTGGGTCATTATTTCTGACCCATGACCCACTTGACCCATACGCAAATTTGACCCAGACCCAAGGCGACCCATGAAATTTGAAAATTCCGTGACCCAGACCCAAATGACCCAATTGTTTTCGTGACCCAGACCCAGCTGACCCAAGAATTATCGTGACCCAGACCCAAATGACCCAATAAAATAACTCGGCCTTAACTGACTTAACATTATCCTTTTGTGAAGTGGTTTTGAAACGCCGTAAAACATTCTTGACTTTTGAACTTTAGTAAGAGGTATACCTATACATATGCACCTATATGTATAGTTTGTAGGATCGAAGCTCCTCAATCTTGTCATTTTCCTTCTTTTTCAATAATAGTTATTTTACGTGAAAGATCTGATTGGTTGATGTAGCAAAATATTTAAAATTTTAAAATCTATGGAAGTGTACATAGCTTTTGTTACGTGAACCGGCGAAAACGTAATGGCCGGACAAGTCACAGTTAACTCTACTGATTTCCGAGAAGCAATACTAAATTCATTTTTAAATTCGCGCCGAAGGCGCGAAAAATTTTTTAGTAATTTTACGTTTTACGTAATTGGAACAATGCCAGATCTTCGAATTTGAAATTTGGTAGGACCCTGTGACCCAGACCCAAAATGACCCAATAAAAATTGCTGACCCAGACCCAAAGTGACCCACAGGCAGCTTGACCCAGACCCACCCTGACCCAAACGGCTTACAAAATTGATGACCCAAGACCCAGTGACCCAAGCAAAAATGGCGACCCAAACGACCCATGACCCAGTGACCCATGACCCAGTTTCCATCCCTGATACCTAACCTATTGCCTACACCTAAGCACAGTAACTATGGAACTAATATTTTTGCCTTTTAAAGGAATTTTATGAGGAATTCTCTCCTAGAATACAGCCACTGGAGAATTAGGCAGCATCGGTTTTAAAAAATCTGAAAGTAAAGTCAGCAATTTGGGCACTTGCAGGAAATAAATTGATAAATTGATAAATTTATCAAACTTGAAAATCGATTTCTCAAAAATGTAGAATTTTTTGTTTTAAAAAAGCCAAAAGTTTTTTGTATGCCATGATATGAAGGACATGTGGGCTGAAGGTTTTTTGGATTTGGCTCAACCGGTCTTAATGCTCCAGAAAATGTACCAAATGTGAGAATAAGGCCAAAAGCCAAAACTTTCGTTTCTTTTTACCTAAAAGTGCGGGACTGGTCCCAGAATGTTAAAGAGCACCAAAATAATATGTTTGGAAGCTTTCATCCACTTGCATAAATAATTGAAGCCTGTAGGGTCAGATTTGCACAATGCCATGCCGGCACCTTAAACAGAAAGTTTGGAACGTCCTTTCGTCATTAAGAGAAAAGAAAGATGCCTTAGTCGTGGAATCGATTCGAGGGAAAAGTTGTGAGTTCGAATCCCACTGCTCGAATTATTCAGATCGCAAGGCTTGGAGGTTAATTTAGCTAAATTAGGCACCAGGTCATTTGTGTGATAAGCGGTGAATTGATGACGTCAGTGACAATAGTGAAGATGCTGAAATGATTATGACGTATATTTGGTGTGGTTTAATAAGAGATGTAATTTCACGAAAGTTTCAACTAAGCGTCGCTATGTAATTATCTATTCCAAGAAATTCTATAAAACATAAGAAGGCTAAATGAAGCACTTTCCTTGTAAAACTGACTGCATTGCTAAAGGAGCTCTTCCCCCTTGCTTGCTTGCTGTGTTGCATAGCATAGACCAGAGTTGGCAGTGGGTCCGCGCTGGTCGACTTTCATGTCAGTGGGTACTCGCCGGTCAGAGCGGGTCAACAAACAATTTTGTTCACACCAATTTTACGCTAAATTTTATGCAGTTAGCATGGAATTTTAAATTTTTTCTAACTCGACTGTTTTGAGTTAATACATTATAATATTGCTTTCTGTGATCAAATCATTTAGACTTGGGTTGAATCTTCAGTGAAAAATAATTCAGTAGTGTATATATCTCTCTGACATAGTCATTGGTGCATTCTTTTGCCTTTGATGCTCCTGCATTCCGCATTTGATGCTTCTGCATTAACTGACAAACCGTTTGTGCGAAAATAATCTCTGGACAGCTTAGTATACCCGGCAAATCTACCTTTCCAAAAAGGGTATGGAAGCTGCTTTCAGTGAAGAATTATTAATGTCAAGCTTGGGATTTCGACATAGCCGGAGAAGTTATGATAATTCCTGATTTTATTTGTTAGAATAAAGCTATGTGATGGGATGTATAAACCGCTAATGTGGTAGCTTGCAATCTTATCCAAGTTTGGAGATGACCTTATTCTATAAAAACTGTTGCGGTAATCGCCATGCTGCTGTAAGAAATAAAACTAGAATAGCATGGACTTTTATGAACTTGTTACAAGAAAGTATACTTTATCTTCAAAACTTTGCCTATCTACTGATTCTACTATACTAGCCGATCGAGGTTGAAGTGATCGAGGTAAAGAAGTGGGTCAAGTGGATCGACAAAGCGTCAGTGGGCTGCGGGTCATGGGTACACGCGGATCACAAAATTGCTACCCATTTCCAACTCTGGCATAGATTGAAAAATAGATGTCACTCTTTCAGGACTTGAAAAGCATATTGTCAAACAAATGCCTATGAGGACCAGGGCTGAGCAGACATTATATGGCCTGCTGCGCTGAGGCGCAACAGGAAAAACAATAGCTTAAAGATAACAATTTCTTGCATCTGCTTGAGGAAAATTGAGCAATGTTACCAAATGAAACCTTTAAACGGAGATTTTGCAACATGAATGCAGGAATATACAGACTTTCCTGTCCGCGTTTTTGCAAATGTGTGGAAGAGTACACTAGATTTGTAGAAGAATAATGCCTTATGTGCGCTTTACTGTTTTGTCTTATATATTTGTCTAAAATTCTTACATACAATATGGAGATAAAAACTAGTATTTGCTGCATGTGACGCGGTTGTTTGTTAATATATCATAATATGTATGTATGCTGCGGAAGTTCATGTTTCCAACTTTAAACTTTGAAGAAAAGTCTTTAAAGGAGAAATGCGAATGCAAGAATCCTCGAACTCAATGTTTAAAACTGTTAAATATGAGTAACAGAATGTTCAATCGGAATCGGAATTCTGATATACACCTATATAAACACAAATTGTAATTTATTTGGGAATCTAGTTTTGCCATGGATTTTGTTGAAAAGTTAAAGTTTTCTGGGCCGTGAACACATTTCTCTAAGCTCAGCATGAGCTTACAAATTAAGCTACAACATTACATAGCTTATATTGAGCTATGTTTAGGACTCGTGTTCTGCGGTTTTCCTTCTCCCCCCTCCTTGCGAATCAAGAAAAATTTGGCGAAATCCAAACATTTTGCGATATTTTAAGTCAGCGTAGTCGAAATCATACATTTACAATTTTTTCTCAATTTTTTAAGTTTTGGTTAGCTCAATATAAGCTATGTAATGTTGTAGCAAAATTTGAGTTTTGGAATTTGAGACTTGGGGAGGTCAGCGAAATAAGACCTAAAAACTTGACCGAAGTCTTATCCTCAATTTTCATCTATCTAGTCGGCTGTGGAGTAAAGGCCTGCACGGGCCGAATTTTTGCGGCTCGGCGCTCGTGAAACATTTTTCTCGGCCCGTCCGACCCAGCCCGTCAAATGCTTCGGCCCGGGCCGGCCCGTCAAATGCTTCGGCCAGGCCTGGCCCGGCCCGTCAAAATTTTCGGCCCGCCAGTCCGACCATCGAAATTTTTTCATTTTCCTCAAAATGCAAAATACGTAAACACTATTCTTAAGCTTGGTTTTTTAAACAGGCTCGCTGTTTTTCAGTCTTTTCTCGAGAAAAAGGGCGTTTTTTTAAAAATGAATTTTTCGAGTTTTCAACGCGTTTGAAACAGTTCTTACGACACATAGGTAGTGTATGTTCTTGAATAATTTTTGTAGTTCTGCAAATGAAAACTCATGGATGCTGACTCGTATTGACCATTTGGAAGACTGCAGCGCTAGAGAAACAAAAAATGAAATTTGTAGTGCTACGGGTAAATTAAAAGACTGAAGTTTGG
>JASAND010028597.1:0-20308 GCA_030248195.1 Trissonchulus latispiculum
TCATCCGAATATGCCTGTGTATGTCGGCAAGGACCATATTCTTCATCGACACCATCAACGACGTTTTGAATTGGCGGGCTGCCGATTTACCTCTTTGGAACACTCGTTTTGGTACAGTTGTCTACGACAGCACGGATGCCATCAATGGGCGGATCGGCTCCTGTGGGAATTCGCACATCAGGACCCGGAAACCTACAAGCTCGGGTAGCCGAGCTTGGATTCGAGCCGTCGGAGGTATGGTATCGAATGGCGCCTGACATCTACAAGTCCCTTTTGGTCTGTCGAATGATGGGGGAGCCCAAACTTGTGGATGCTTTTCGGAACAGCGATGATGGGTCCAACTTTGTCAGCTTGGGTCAATCGGATTTCAGTTGGGGGTGTGGTCTCAGGCTAGCTGCGGCTACCACCCTCAGCCCCGAGGAGTACCCTGGTAAAAATCGGTATGGAGCCCTGCTGGACACTATCCGACAGGAATGGAAGGAAGGCCAGCTCAATATTCAGTTTACGGCGGATGCCATGTTCAATCGCTTAATTATACCCACACAGCGGCCTTGGGGATCGGTGTTGCTCCTGGCGGATAGCCAAGGGAAGTTCGTCAAAAAGATCGGGGGCGGATCAGTGGTGGCGGTCAGTGGCGGAATCCCATCCACAATCTTGTCCAAATGCAAGGCCCGAAGGCTCCACCTATCTGACTACATGATTGTAGTGTTCCTGTGTGGCGTAAATGTCGCTCGGAAGGAAACATCTACGTGGCACCTACAGTGGAAGCGGATGGAGAAAGCCATCCGTTCCCACCCTCATCAGGTGTTTCTGCTGTCTTTGCCCTATCCTACCAATCGGGTCCATCGGGTGGCCGCCTTCAACGCATTCATTAAGGCCAAGGCAGCCAGGATCACCAGTCCAGTGGTGAAGGTTATCGATCCTGTCGATTATTTGCCTTTCCAGCCGAATGCGATCGGTTCTATTGGTGATGCACTACAGGAGTCAGATGATTTCCATTTAAATCATCGTGGCCTTCTTGAACTCTGGAAGATCTGGGAGACCGTTGTCCCTACCCTGGCTTATTATCCTTACGTCCTCAGCCCAACGTCCTACCGTCAAACATCATACGACACCTACAAGAACATGCCATATATCAACAAGCGATCCCTCCTGCCTGATTTTGACCAGATCGATGACGTGGAAATTGGCAGAGTCCCCCACTGAGGGCTCACCGGCTCTTGCAGGTGGCTAGGGTCGTCGCCCGTTGTTTGTGGACTAGGGACCAGTCCTCCGTAGGGGGGAAGTGTAACGCTAACTGTTGTTCCTGTTGTGTGCTAACTCTGGCTTCGTGCATTTGAACCGGTTCTAACTAGTTCTTGTTTTCGTTTATCAAATATGCAAATTACTTTTCGCTTATAAAAGACTGTTATTAATTGTCTAACTGCTTAGTCTTGTTCTGTCATTAAACCAGTTTCTTGCGTCAGTTACTATAACAACAAATACAATAACACAACTGAAAATACTGAAAAATGGATATATATATATATATATATATATATATATACACACAATAGGATCAAGATTTATTACTGAGGCATCACTTGTCCTAAAACACAAATTTACATTAGCAACCTTGTGCCCACCAAATCAGCGATTATTCGCCACTAAACCTATATTTTTCGTACCTAAGCCTGTTTATTTAATTCATGATCCGTTTAAACTGGACGAGAAATTCTACTGCACTCAGTATTGCACTCGAAATGTCAACTGCAACAGTGCAATAGTCAATGCAAAATTGCAGGATCAATTTTCGGAGTAATATATCTTCCCGTCACGGGCTGCGTTAAATAGAGTACATACAAAGGCAAAACACAACTGTAATTTTCCTCATCAAATGCCATAATCTCTTTGTTGAAATTTAGATTGTAGATATATATTACACACATAATGCTCAAACTGCAAACTGAAATTTTGAAGTCGTCCGAAAATGCTGAAGTGTACATTTACAGTAACAATGACCTAAAAGAGAACGAAAACCGGGTCTTATCTCGATTACCCCCCCACCACTCAAAATCTTCAAAACTTGAATGAGCTAAAATTTGGAGTGGGTATGTTTTCTACCACGCTGAGTTCAAATATCGCAAAATTTTTCGATTTCGCGAAATTACATTTTTTCGATTTCTAAGGGCGGACCAAGGGAAACCGAAAAAATTTTTGTCTTCGATTTTGCTGAAAAGATGTATATAGGGGTTTTCGGGGTCGTAGAACACGTATCTGAAGTCCGTTTTTCGATTCAGTCTTTCGTTAGCTCAGTATAAGCTTACATATTAAGCTTAAATCTTTAGCTTATACTGAGCTAACGAAAAGCTGAATCGAAAAACGGACTTCAGATTCGTGTTCTGCGATCCCGAAAACCCCTATATACATCTTTTCAGCAAAACCGAAGACAAAAAGTTTCGGTTTCCCTTGGTTCCCCCTTAGAAATCGAAAACAATCAGATTTCGCGAAATCGAAAAATTTTGCTATATTTGAACTCAGCGTGGTCGAAAACATACCCACACCAAATTTTAGCTCATTTGGTCAAGTTTTAAGGATTTTGAGTGGTGGTGGGGGGTAATCGAGATAAGGCTGGTTTCGAGAACTCCCGTTCTGGGGTAAAAGTAAGCAAGAAATGGTTTGCAAAATGATGAGAATCTCCTAATGTCAGTATGGAAAAGACTAAACTATTTGATTCCGCTTCGAGTATATGATCAAAAATTTTGTCAACTTCAATCATTTGGTTGAAGCTAAGCTAGTCCCTTAAAATTTTGAGATCTTGTTTCGATTACCACTCCCGAAACTTTTAAAACTTTCTGGGTTGCAAAATACAAATCGGAGGTCCGTTTTTCAATTAAACCTTTTGTTAGTTAAGCATGATGTAAATGAAGCTAACGAATGTAAATGAAGCTAACGAAATGATCAATCGAAACAAACTTTAATTAGTTCTTTTCTTGGATCTCTTGAACTTTATGACCACAGGGTCACAAAATTCAATAGGGTGACAGGCAGGGTCACGAAATTCAAGAGGTGGCTATGCATGGTCACAAACTTCAATAGAGAAAATAGAAAGTCTGTTGACGAAGAATCCAAAGAACCCCTGCCCTATACAACTCTTCTGCAAAATCGAAGGCAAAAATTTTTCGGGTTCGTTCACTTGTCGCACACGGGAACCGAAAAATTCGATTCTCGTGATGTACGTATATATTTGAAATCAGCGTGGTAGAAAACATACCCATATCAAATTTTAGCTCAATTGCTCAAGTTTTAAGAATTTCGCTGGTTGTAGTTGAGTGGTAATCGAGAGTGTGATTAAGTTGAGCAAAAGATCTGAAATGTACACCTAATAAACCCAATCTCAGACAGAACAGTAAAGTGTTACCTAATATTAACAATTTTGCAGCAAGTTTCATGTCTCATTCTTGGTTGGGTAGATACGATCTAAAGACCGTTCATTGCTACTGATTGTGAAAACTCGATATTTACAAAAAGCTTAGGTACTCTGCTGACTTCATATTCAATACGTACCTACAAACTATATACAACTTTCCTATCCACTTTCAATATTAGCTTAGAATAGTTACAATCCATTTATTTCTCCCTGTTGACCATGAGGTCATATATTAATCATGGTTGTGCTAAGTGGATAGCTAATTACTATTTGAATAAAGCATAAGCCCTCCTTCCAACCACAGTTATTGGGGGTCTCCACTGTCACCATTGGTGGGGAACAGCTTTTTACAACCTATTTGAATACGTATATATATAAATACGACAGCAGAGCAGACCTCAACCAACATTTATCTCTGTCGGCAAAATTGTTCCAGAAGTTGAAACAGGCCTGCCCCAGTTTCTCCCATCCTTTCCCTTTGTCGGCAACCTTTGGAGTGCCGCTTTTTAGAGAAGTCTTACGGTAGAAAGAGCTATATAGTAAGAGGGGGGGGGAAGCAGATACGTACGTATATTAGGGTCCTATACATATTTAACCATTGTATATTTCTGGCTATCAAATATAATCTACTGGTTGTTGGATGGCTGACCATACATAGGGAAAACTAACATTATTCTATGTCAAGAAATTTAACTCCATGACAGACACCACCGATTTGTCATGTTTCTTTGAAGTTGGACCGACCTCGAAAAAAGATCAGCATCATATTAAACGCCTTCCATTTAAGTCATGCATAAATAGCTCCACCCCCCTACTTAGTAGAGGCGGGTCAGATCAAACACAACTTTAAACTCAAATTGATTTAGCTATAGCTATGGGTTGATGGTTTTAAAAAATTTAAAATTTATGTAGTTCAAATAGAACAACTACTGGGTTGAACTGCAGCCCCCTCCGCAGAGTTTTGGGTGGGAACAATGGGCGTGTGCCTTTCAATGTTCAAGGGACAAATTGGGTTCTTATTCTGGCAAGAAAATGCATTTGAGAGATTTAGGTCTAAATTATGGTTGAAAATTTCAGTTGGAAAATGGAGCCTCCGGCTTGGATGCCAGTTTCATGGATGAAAACCAACTTCCCAGAATTGGAAGTGAACTTTCCTACGATGAAAAAATATTGATAACCGTCCCAAAAGTGTATATTGCTAATATAACTTTGACAACAATATTTTTTAGGAAAAAATCCTAGAATTATCCAAAGGATGGAGTTCAACTGATGCCGGCAAACTGATAAAATCCCCCGTTCTAGTTACAAAAAAGGGTAGATTTTTACATGTTAAGGAATGAGGAATGTTTAATCACTAACTTGGCTATAATGAAACATGAATAATACCAGCATGAATGAATTCTCGCCGTTAGCTTGAAGGATTAGAGTAGACTTTAAACTGAATTGTACTGCTTTTTAGTTCTGACTTTATATATTACAATTTTATATCGCATTGTTAAAGACCCTTCCATTGATAGCACCACAAACCGAATCCAACACCATCGAAATTTTGCCTTCCTTTTCAGCACCACCACAACTATTATATACTAAACTTTCGCAAAACTAAACCTATTTAGTTCAAATTTGGTAAGGATGCACTTGAACACATTTCTGATCAAACTGGACCAAAATTTTAAAAATTTAAAAATTTTAAGTTTTGAAAGGGAACCAAGAGGAACCAAATAATTTTTGTCTTCAATATTGCTGTAAAGCAATGGGGTGGGGGTTTCAGGTTCGTTGAACACGAATCTGTAATCCGCTTTTCGATCCAGCTTTTTAGGTAGGTAGAAATAAGCTAATATAGTGGTCAGCCTAACGCTTAACCATATATCTATCTAACTAACGAAACTGGGATCACTGGTCCAGATCATACCTGAATGGGAGGTCAAATTTCACTGACTGGTGGAAGCAAATTTGGGCATCCCTTGTGGGTGGGGTCTAAAAGCAGGACCAGGACCACTTTTCAGGACCAGGACCAGGACCAAGGGTCTAAAACCAGGACCATCTTTAGGACCACTTTCAGGACCACGACCAGGGGTCCAAAATCAGGACCAGGACTAAAGGTCTAAAATCAGGACCACCTTCAGGACCACCCTCAGGATCACTCCCATGGACCAGGACCAACGTTCTAAAATCAGGATCACTTTCAGGACCACTCCCCAGGACCAGGACCAAAGGTCTAAAATCAGGATCACTTTCAGGACCACTCCCCAGGACCAGGACCAAAGGTCTAAAATCAGGACCACTTTCAGGATCACTCTTACGATCCTGAAAGTGGTCCTGGTTCTAGACCTTTGGTCCTGGTCCTGGTCCTGAAAAGTGGTCCTGGTCCTGATCCTGGACCCGGTTTTAGACCCACCAACTTCTGGAAGCGACTTTTCCTAAGCGTAGCAATTTTTAGATATTTTTGGCGTTTTCTAAACGAAAACATTGTTTTTAGCATGGTACGGTTTTTAGCAAAATAGTATTTTAAGTGAACAATTCAGGCGAGGCCCGGACCTGTCATTTTTGAGTAATTTTCTTACTCCTTGTGGGAACAATTTCGGGAACCCTTGTGGACGATTTCGCCGAGGATCGATTCCCCCCTTTTCCCCTTTGTCCAGATAAATCAGAAATGTATTCAAATTCAAATTCAAATTCTCCACACGGAAGGCTAAACATTTTGTATTAATATTAGATTTTTAAGTCAATGCTTGAACCCCAAATTTTGATTTTAAGCCAGTCTGTCCTCTTATCAGGGCATAACTTCTTCATTTTCTTCAGCTCTTTTCTGAAAACCTGATGCCTTCATCTCTTCAACTTTTGGGCGGATCAGTCACACCAAAGGCTGGGATGGGGAGAAAAGTTTCGCAGATGTCTCTCTGAAAGACCGCCTGTCAAAAAGGGTGCCGACATCAGAAATTTTGAGGAATGAGGTTCAAAGACAAACACAAGACACCAGTTTGCCTGACAAGTCTCATTTTAGACTAACATAATCAGGGCTAACAACAATCTGATGTTGGTCGCTTCAGCGGTTGAAGTTTCACTTTTTGAGACTTCGGAATGAAAAATAAGTGCAACTTTTGAAGGAAACCGCGATAACAAAATTGAGGAATATAATACTTATAGAGTCCAAATGGGTCTCATCTCGATTACCCCCCCAGTACTCAAAATCCTTAAAACTTGACCAAATGAGCTAAAATTTGGTGTGGGTATGTTTTCGACCACGCTGAGTTCAAATATCGCAAAATTTTTCGATTTCTAAGGGGGGACCAAGGGAAACTGAAAAATTTTTTGTCTTCGATTTTGCTGAAAAGATGTATATAGGGGTTTTCGGGGTCGTAGAACACGAATCTGAAGTCCGTTTTTCGTTTCAGCTTTTCGTTAGCTCAGAATAAGCTTACATCTTAAGCTTAACTCTTTAGCTTATACTGAGCTAACGAAAAGCTGAAACGAAAATATTTGAACTCAGCGTGGTAGAAAACATACCCACTCCAAATTTTAGCTCATTTGGTCAAGTTTTAAGGATTTTGAGTACTGGGGGGGTAATCGAGATAAGGGTGATCCTCCGTTAGGCGCACACCTTACAATTTTTCGTTGTTGACAGAAATGCTCTACTCCGGTAGGCGCACACCTTACAAAACGGAGGGTTTACTGTAAAACGCTCTACTCCGGTAGGCGCACACCTTACTAAATTGAAGGTTTCATGTAAAACGCTCTACTCCGGTAGGCGCACACCTTACTAAATTGAAGGTTTCATGTAAAACGCTCTACTCCGGGAGGCGCACACCTTACAAATGGTAATTTCTTGTTGTCGTTAATGTACTTATATACTTCTACATCAACAATTAGTAGTCATTAGGTATTATTTAAATTATATATAATTAATAATAAAATATAATGCCGAAATATTAAATTGTGTCATTCAGGAATTAGAGTTGATGCCTTTCAAATTTTTAATTCATTTTTGAAAATTGAAAATTTAACTTGGTATCAATATAAAAGCACTTGAAACTTACTTGAAATATTTTAAAATTAAAATTACCCTAAATTAAAATTCCAATTCTACAGTGAAATCTCAACTTTGAGGTGAAATTACTCAATAACCGTAAGACTTATTCGCATAAACTTATGTCTTAGAAAATTCTTAAAAATAAGAATACATATGTCAAATAACCATCAGAAAAAGTTTAGCTTGGTCCGATAATCACAGCTTTTGATAAAAATCGAGAAAGTCAAAAACTTATTGAGTAATTTCAACTCAAAGCTGAGATTTCGCTGTGGAATTAGAATTTAAATCTAGGCTAATTTTAATTCAGACTAATTTTAATTTTAAAAATTTTTGGGTATATAAGTTTCAAGTGAATTTATTTGATGCCAAGTTAAATTTTTTATCTTCAAAAATTTTATTTAAAATATTGAAAGGCATAAATTCTAATTCTAGAATGACACAAATATTTAGCATTTAGCATTAACTTGATGTATATGTACTTTATCATTAATTATATATGATTTAAATGGGTCTTGTCTCGATTACCCCCCCCCAGTACTCAAAATCCTGAAAACTTGACCAAATGAGTTAAAATTTGGTTTGGGTATGTTTTCGACCACGCTGAGTTCAAATATCGCAAAATTTTTCGATTTCGCGAAATTCGATTTTTTCGATTTCTAAGGGGGGACCAAGGGAAACCGAAAATTTTTTTGTCTTTGATTTTGCTGAAAATATGTATATAGGGGTTTTCGAGGTCGTAGAACACGAATCTGGAGTCCGTTTTTCGATTCAGCTTTTCGTTAGCTCAGTATAAGCTAAAGATTTAAGCTTATTCTGAGCTAACGAAAAGCTGAAACGAAAAACGGACTTCAGATTCGTGTTCTACGACCCCGGAAACCCCTATATACATCTTTTCAGCAAAATCAAAGACAAAAAATTTTTCGGTTTCCCTTGGTCCCCCCTTAGAAATCGAAAAAATCGAATTTCGCGAAATCGAAAAATTTTGCGATATTTGAACTCAGCGTGGTCGAAAATATACCCACACCAAATTTTAGCTCATTTGGTCAAGTTTTCAGGATTTTGAGTACTGGGGGGGGGGGTAATCGAGACAAGACCCATTTCAATAATACCTAATGACTACAAATTGTTAAAGCAGAAGTACGTATATAAGTGTTTAGTACGTACATTACCGACGACAAGAAATCACTATTTGTAAGGTGTGCGCCTCCCGGAGTAGAGCGTTTTACATGAAACCTTCAATTTAGTAAGGTGTGCGCCTACCGGAGTAGAGCGTTTTAAAGTAAACCCTGAGTTTTGTAAGGTGTGCGCCTAACGGAGTATCACCCGAGATAAGAGATAAGACCCGTCCAAATGAACAACTAAAACTATAATAATAATAATATGTAAAATGCTGGGTCAATCCTTATAGGCAGACGTGTAATCTGGATGTAAGTTCGAGAAAGCTTTTGAGCATCGACGAGATTTTGCAGTTTCTGAACCAGTCTTACCCACATAATCGTTCAGTTCTACAGTGCACGAATCAGAACAGTTACAACTGGCATTGTTTGCTACTTAATTAATTAATACAGGTATTGTTCGATTACCCCCCCCTCACCGCTGCAATGTTTAGAACTTGACCGAATGAGCTAATGGTTTGGACCACGCTGAGTTCAATTATCGCAAAAATTTCGATTTCGCGAAATTAGATTTTTTCGACTCGCAAAGGGAACCAAAAAATTTGTCTCGATTTTGCTGAAAATTGTATATAAGGGTTTTCTGGGCGCAGAACACGAATCTGAAGTCTGTTTTCGATATGTACTACTTTTCGTTAGCTCAAAATACACTAGCAAAATGTAGTACATATATATTATAGCACATCTACATATATCTTGCAGTATGGCGCAACAACTTCAACAATCACAAAAATGGACATTACTCACGAACCGCTCATCAAAACGAGCTGATATTTGCTTTTGCTGTTCATGTACACGTCTAATCAACTGACAAAATACGACGGAAATCGATTTTCTAAGGAACCACTCAGAAATCGACTCAGCCGAATCGACCGAAGCTTACCTACATCGTGTTTTGGTAGAAAGGTAGATGAAACGAAATTAATTAAGTCATGCAATAACGGAAACCCAACTACTAAGACAGAGGAACAGAGGGATTTAAACCGGGAACTTCTCGCTTAATGTAAAAAGGAACCCCTCCCCACCCAACCGCCTCAAAGGTACATAACTTGCTGGATGGATCTCAACCTCAAAGCCAATGCATTCACATGATTCTTGATTATAATACGCTAAACAAAGACAGCCAATGACTAGCTGTATATATACATAATAATAAGTTAGAGCAAAATCGAAGTTTTAATCGAAGTAGGTATATACATATCAATAAACAGTGGAAGTAAAACTTATCATGGGAATTGAGTCGTCCTGTCTTTCAATTTCATTTACAAACTTAGGTATATATATACTTATTTATACTATTCGTGCTGTGAATAAGTTAGAACACAGTTTTTTTAGCCAAAGCAATTCCATAGGCATCCTGCTGGTTGGGGAATTTTGTAAATTTGACTTTAATGTCCTGTAAAATTGAACGTTTGCTTGAATTTCAGCGCACTTCACTATTTGCAGTGGCAGTGGCAGCGCTGTATGTAACTGCAATTGCAGTGCAGCGAATTGCATTTATTGCAGTAGGCAGGCAGCGTTCGTTATCTGCATCTGCGTGTCTCTCAGGAAAGCGTTTTAAACATGGCTAGGCCTTGCTGCTAGTCAAGTAAATATGGACGAAACAGTTTGACAAATGACTTGAGCCCGATCCCACACACGTCGCTGGGAAACAGGCTTTGGGAGAGAATGGTGGAGAAAAAATTGGAGAAAAGGATTTGGGGGGCATACGGTAGCACAAAGGACGATTTACCGACACCCATTAATCAGTGTACGTGTGTAATTTACTGAAAGTTTTCAAATAAAAGTTTCCAGTTGGGGGGTGGGGGGAGGGGACCACTTTGTGGCCTCTACAATTACCTATACATAGTTGTTATTGTTGTCGTTTATTGTTATTATCTGTTATTACTGCTTTGTGAGCTTTGTATGAAAGGATGCAAAAATATTTCAAATGACGCAGCACAATCATTATTCCTAATCAAATCAACAGACATGCTAGTATGCCTAAAAATTGAATACTACATTCTTGTGAAGGGGCTTCTGTCGGTGCTGGGTGCAAGACCTCAGATGGGATAACCCACAAACCAACTCTATGTTAAATAGTGATGGGCACCGTACATTTTGTCATATCCGGATATCATACATACATCCTATCCTACTACTTACTATATATATATATATATATATATATATATATATATATATATATATATATATATATCTATATATATATATATATAGTATATATATAGTATATATATACTTCATACGATTCCGGATATACATACTTCAAGAAAATTTTTCGATTTTGCAGTTAAATATTCAATTTTTCTGACAATTTTTCGGCAGGCTGTGAAGGTCTATCATGCAACCAAGCCACAACCATGGTTTCTAAATATTTTCAGAGAAATTTTTGAAAAATATTTTAAAATTTTTTAAGTTTCTGAAAAAATGCTAATTTTTTTATACTTTGTCTGAAATGTACACGGATATCCGGATTGGATATCCGGATATCCAATGGATCCAACATGGATATCCGGATCCATGTTTTCTCAAATCGGACATTATTCGGATATAAAAATCATCCGGATATCCGGATATCCACTGCCCATCACTAATGTTCAACTATGTTTGCAATTTGCAACAAATAGAAAACATTTCTAAATTTCTTCGTAACATACATAGGCATAGTGGAATAGCCAGTAAATCCGGCTTGGATGAAATCCGGCCCCGACCCAATAAATTCCATTTTTTAAACTTAAAGTTTTCCATGAGCTTCTTAGGCTACATTTTGTGGTTGTTTGTTATCCTATAATTAACCAGCAACCAATATGGTTATGGTTGGATGACATCAGAGTTCAGCTTTAACATTAACGTTTTAGGTCATGGGATTATGGGAAATAGTAGTACAAAGTGTATGCTAGAATCAAATGCTTTCTCTCAGTACCTACTTTCACCCTTACAATCCTATCATTGTATTCTATTATGCTTTTGACGAGCAGGGACAGTTACTTTGAGAATATTTTGACAGTATCATTTATCATTAGGAGGTACTTAGGCATAGCTAGTGAAAAAAGGGGGACCTGTCCAACTTTTATGTAATTCTGTACATTGTAAGATCAAACAAGAACATATATATGTAGCTAAGTTATATCAGTTATTCTCTGAGCCAGGATTACGGTAGATACCTCTGATGATTAGAAATCATAAGTGCTTTTAGAAGTTCAAATACTTCCGGTACCTACGTCATTTAGGCTTGTTATTGTAATAATTATGCTTAAATAGGTCCTGAATGAAATTTGTGGATATATCATTGCCTAAACAGGCAGTATTTAAATGAGTAATACATTAAATCAAATTATTATCCGAACAAGTATATAGTATATTAAGTATTTAAAGGTAAAAAGGTAAAAGTGACCCCTGGCGAATATCTCCATTCCTGCTACAGGGACAAGGGGTGCCGGTGCTCATCCCCGGATACACAGCCGTAGAGCCAGGAGTGCCACATCTAATGATGACTACACCAGTGGTAGGGTGGGGGGTCGGCCCTTTAAGGCTTCACGCCCTACACGGACTCCTGTTACCTTTCCACAATAGTGGTACTCATTAATCGACCAATTAAGGATGAATAACAGAGTTGGCTAGAACCCATGAAGTATTTGACTTCATTAAACTCTCCATTTCTCCAAGTATATAGAAAGAATAATAACAAAAACAATCGATATATATATATATATAGGAATCAATTTCGAGTTCATTAATTCGAAAAATTCAAGTAAAGCAGATCGAAATCGAAATTTCTGATTACCTCTAGTTAGTGAACACGAAAGGTTTCTTGTCTCAGTAAATTTGTAGGATTTAATCTTAAAAAGTAAATTAATCATAAACAACTGCTAGAGTAAATATTGGAATTGAACCATTTCTATTTTTTCTCGTAGTCAGATATGTTCTACTTTAATTCTAGATGTAATAACTTTATATCGTCCCCTGCCTGCCTACTGCTTTCGATCCATACTGGGATTAACCAAGGCCATTCAAAAATTGGTTGGTCTTTTTAAACTCCGGCTGCCTCTTCAGTTTTTTTAGGATTACGATATCTGTTACAAAGTGTTACCAAATAAACAGCCACACTAATCCATTATTCCTCCGGTCACATCTGGTCAGACTTTCAATTTTTTCGTCCAAATCACCAAAATTTTCAACCCTGTCGGTAATTAAGTACGTCAAATACTTGTATTTTTCTATTTGATGCAGTATCTTTTATATACCTATGCCATATGGTTACAGGAAAGCCTAAGGTGCACCTGAATTTTGTAGGCAGACCTTCTTTGTATCAAGATCTCACAGAGGCTCTCCACACACGAAGGATTATAAGGGAGTCTATGATTTAGTACCTTTCAAAAAATAATCGTCGTTTTATGATATTAGATTCCTGGTAAGACACGTCCAAAATACAATCAAGATTATTAATGTTATATAAGTTACTGCGACACTTGAGACGATAAGATCCGAGATTAACTACTGTTTGCAAGAATCTAATCTACAGAAGCGAAACAGTATATAGCAAATTTAAAGAAAAAACTGATACAGAAATCTTCGCTTACGCTAACAGCTGAAGACAGGAGCAAAAAATCAAAGAAATAAAATTTTGTAATTTAGTCTGAAGAGTCAGTGTGAAATTTGGTTTTTTTCAAAACGCTTGCTCGCTCACATGGGTTGTTAATAAGACACAAAAAACCCTCCAAAAAACCTCCAAAATTACCAAACCAATCCATCACCCTTACGAAAAAGGGGGAAACCCGACCAAGCAACGTGCCTTACGTATTCTGACCTAAATTTAAGTAGTATGTACATGATTTACATTGTTATCCTCAGCACCATCTTTACAACAACAACCATCTCACAGTGACACAATACAACCCCCACCGTTACTGTACAACTGTATCCATCGTTCCATTTCTGATTTATGACTTAAAGTGGGCAAAGTGACAGCTTAAGGAACAACAGGTCCCACCATATGGTCAGCGTTGGTTGTCCGGCCTTGGAGCTCGCTCGATGCGCAGATCTGTTACATTGCACTAACTGCAATATTTCCACATATCTTGTACGTACGTACGTAAGGTTTGTAGCTACGGTATGACTTTAGGACTGTGGACAGAATGCAACGAAATCCTGACTGTGGACAGAATGCAACGAAATCCTGGGCTGACTTAAATTAATGACCCTCTCTGTAAGCCATAGGGTCAAAATCGGGTCAGGAACTATAGGAACATAACACTCCCTTCTACAATGATTAGAGTATTTATGATTTTGGGGGGGTTTACATGAATTATGGCTACCATATATCAACATGAAAAATGCCGACAGTCCTTTCCCCCCATAAATGATTATAAAACTTCAATAAATCTTAACAGTCAAAGGAAAATGCCGCATTGAAAATAAGAGTGTTGAAATTTGATACAGTTTAAATGAGATGGGCCTGAAATTTGCTGAAATTTATCCTCATTTAGAAAACATTTAGCCATGTACGTACACATCTGCTGCGGCCAATTACGTATTCTTAATCACCGGCCTACATCAAAAGTGTTAAGCAATGCCCACCCCGATCCTCTGAAGCCTTATGAAGCTATCTGTTTCCGAAATATCTCCAGCAGACAAATAAAATGACCCATTGCTTTGAGATAAAATTAAATAACTAAAAAAAATAAAGTAAAATACAATAAAATAAATAAAACGACCATGCTCAGAGAAAGGGTTTGAATGGTAGATTCCTCGGTAGACAAGCTTCCGTAATAAAAACGGAGGAGATGAAAATGCAATGTATTGTAATTTGTAATTTTTACAAAATTTGGAATTTGATATATAATTCACTGTTGCCGTCGCAAAACGTTTTGAACCATGAATTGAGCTAAAGACTTTGTATGGGTAAGTTTGCGGGTCTTATCTCAATTACCTCCCCCCACCACTCAAAATCGTTGAAACCTGACCAAATCAGCTAAAATTTGGTAAGGGTATGTTTTCGACTACGCTGAGTTCAAATATCACAAAATTTTATGATTTCGCGAAATTCATTCTTCGAATTTCTAAGGGGGCCAAGGGAAGCCGAAAAAATTTTTTGTCTTCGATTTTGCTGAAAAGATGTATATAGGGGTTTTCGGGTTCGTAGCACACGAAACTCAAGCCCGTTTTTCGATTCAGCTTTTCGTTAGCTCAATATAAGTATACATCTTAAGCTTAAATCTTTAACTTATATATACTGAGCTAACGAAAAAGCTAAATCGAAAAACGGACTTCAGATTCGTGTCCTACGACCTGAAAACCCCTAAAAATGTTTCGATTTCTCAGACCAAGTGTTTTGCTACCTGGAAACCCCTGAATACAGCACTGCAGCAAAATTGGAGACAAACGTTTGATTCTAATTGAAAACTAAAAAGATTAGATTTCACGAAATCGAAAAAGTATGTGATATTTTAAGTCAGCTAGTGCAGTCGAAAACACATCAACAATCCTAGCACTATTCACACTATTTCCAATATTTTGACCGCTGAGGAAGGGGGAATCTAAGCGAAGCGAGACAAGACCTGACATCGCCAAATTTTCGATCAAGTTCAAATTATAGCAACATTTTTCGATTTCAGCTGCATATTCAAGGCTTTTCACCCGGCTTTTCAATTTGCAACAGAGGGGGGGGGTCAAAAGACTCAAACAGCAGCTAGCTAGCTACATAGAAAATATCTTAAGCATCCTATCCTCTCTCTATTGAACAAATTGTACCTTCAGTAACAGTTTGCTGTTGCTGCACGCTGTTGTTGTTGTTGCTGCTGTTGTTGCTATTTGTCTGCTTTGAGCGCCGCTTATTCTGTCGGGTCTCCTTCATCCAGGGATAGACTTCCGTTGAGGGGACTCGAGGCTCTTCTCTCGGCTCCCTGGCACAACCATTGGATCCTAAACAACGAAACAAGGTTAAAGGCCGGTTCACACTAGCGCACAAGCACAAGCACAGGCACAAGTACAAGAACAAGCACAAGCACAAGCACAGGCACAAGATAAAAACGTTCGCACTAGGGCACAAGCATAGCCAATAGAATTTGAAATTCAGCCTGGCCACGCCTACTGTGCATGGTGACTGTGCATAGTGCAAAACAAATTTCATTGGCTGCAGGCGTTGTGCTTGTGCAAAAAGTTAAACTGAATTCAACTCGGCGTTGTGCTTGTGCTTGTGCTTGTGCTTGTGCCCTAGTGTGAACCGGGCTTAAAAGTAATGAAAGCTAGGTCTTCGGCTAAGCCCGGTTCCGGAGAAAACTAAGAACATGGCATGAAGCAACGGGTCACAGAAACATCGCCGGAGAATTTTTTAAGTGAATAATTTTGATTTCCAAAATCTCGAATTCCTTTCTCAATTGGAGGGCAGAAATTATTCAGGCTTCTGACAACATCAGTTCGTCTGTTTTTTCTGGAAAAAAGCTTTATGTCTGAGTTTTGCGCAGGTTTCTAGTCTTCATAATATCAGAGCTTTCACATGTGTGTTCGAAATTCGAGCTTTTGACAGAGCCAATATAAATTTAGCCGCGTTGAGTGTAAAGTTTCGTAAAACCAGATTGCCAGTGTTCGATGTTTGCAGCCAGTTTTTTACGATTCTGGCCAAAAGGAAAATAAAAACACAGGATGGTGAAGGCGCCTCTAAAATTTAATATCTACGATGACTTGTACTACTAAAAAATTTTTAGTATATAAAAAGTGTTCCAAGATTCACTAAACATGAAAAGATGTGAAAAATGAACATTTTGAAGACTCTAAAAGTTTCAAAAATATATAATTCCATTTCCACACAAACCTGCTTAATTCTGTTACATGATTTTACGAATTTTGAGATGCAGTACAGTACAAACATATAATTTCAGAATTTGAGCTAAAAGTTTTATATTTTGAACTATAACTTCAGCTTTAGTGATCTTCCTCTGGAGATAATCCTCTTCAACAGTATTAAACTCGGTCATTATGATCAAAACGGAGACCAGAATTGTGCTATTGCCAGATGTGAAGTACTATGTGTGTACCTCGATAATAAACTGCGTCGGACTTCACTAAATGATTGCAAGTAAGAGTTCAGTGTGTGACATCCAAGCCTAGCCAATTGAGAGAAGATATGAGAGTGCTGTAAATTAACGAGTAGGAGCAAGAGATAGTTATTCGTGGACCCTAAGCGACCGTCCCTAGATCTAATAGACTCAAGTGCCGCTAGACTTTACTAAACTACACATCAAAGACTCATACTAATTCTTCAGCAAATATACGCAATTACTACAGAATCATCAGAGAGCACGACAGTAAAATAAACAAAGCAGAGGGGAGGATGTTACTCTCTCCCTACACCCTAAACTTGGCCCAACAGGCACCTACCCAATGACAAATCGGACCCCCAACCTAATAGACACACCGACTACAACTGCAACACTACAACTGACTGAGTTTTCCAAAGTATTGTAAAATATGCAAATTACCCAATTATGCAAATGAGCTAGTCGCGCCAACGCGCATTTCTTTTGTCAGCCAGCAGGTAACATCCCACACAGAGGTCATTAGTTAAAAATTATTAAAGTACGTGTCAGCGCACCTCAAATGAGAAGTTTTACCAATGTCAAATCTCGGACTCCTATTTACCAACCACAGTGGCTAGACACTAACTTTTCATTGAAGAAACCGCGAAAAAATCTGCTTGGCTGTGTTCGACCTCGTTTATTTCAAATATCGTAAAAGTTAACTTTTCTGAATTTCAATTTTTTCGAATTTTTTAGCCACAAGAATGGCCTTGAAACATGGAAAACAGTTTCCGATTTTAGCGTTTGCAACATTTCTCGGGTTCGCGAATCACAAGTCCCTTAGTAGAGTTCAAGCTGAGACTTTTTAACAGGAAAGGAATTTTTGACAGGAAAGAGAATAGATATGTATATACGTATGTATTTTCCAGATTACTCCCCCAGTGCTAAAATTTTTAAAATTTGACCAATCGACCTGAAATCTTGGTTGGATATGCTTTCGACCAAGCTCAGTTCAAATATTGCAAATTTTATGATTTCGAGAAATTAGAATTTCTTGGATTCGCAAAAGCGGACCAAGTGGAGCAGAAAATTTTTTGTCTTTGATTCTGCTGAAAAAAATTTTGCATAGATGGGTTTCTGTGTCGCAGAACAAGAAAAGCTGAAATCTCGAAATTTTCGAAATTCAGCTTTTTGTTAGCTCAGTATAAGCTATCAACTTAAGCTTTCAACATAGACTCATATCAAGCTACAGAAAAAGATTAATCGAAAAACCGACTTCAGATTCCTGCTCTGTGTCCCAGAAAACCTTTATAATGCGCCTTTCAGCACAATCAAAGACTTTTTCGGTAAACATCTTTTGCAGAAAAAATAATTTCAAAATCAATCGCCGAACAAAAATTTTCGATTCCCCTTGGTCCCAATTGCTAATCGAAAAATGTATCTCGCTATATTGAAAAATTTCTAAAAGTCTGAAAGCGGTCTAAAAGCAGGACTAGGACCACTTTTAGGACCAGGGCCCGGACCAGGAGGAGTCTAAAAGCGGGACCAGGACCAAGGAGCTAAAATCACTACCACTTTCAGGATCAACCTCAGGACCACTCTCCAGGGGTCGATGTTGTCAACGCCAAAACTCGGGTTAAGTCGCTAACCCGGGTTATCTTTGCTTGCTATCTTTAACCATATGAATTTAACCCGGGTTCGCAACGAAACCCGGATTTCGGTGTTGATAACATTGGCCCCAACACCAGGAGATCAAGGGTCTAAAGTCAAGACTACTTTCTTCAGGACCACCCTTAGAACCACTCCTCAGGTAAGGGTCAAAAATCAAGACCACATTCAGAACCACCAACGGGACCACAAAAGACCACTTTTAGCATCAGCAACAGGTGTCGAAAAATTCGAATCAAGCTCAAGATCGCTTTTACAACTGAAGTGGGACTGAAACCTTTCCACGAACAAACGGGTTTAAGTCTGCAGTTTAAGATTAAGAGTCTTAATTTCTTATTTAATAAAAATTATTTTTACTACTGCCGAATAATTGCTGCACCAGCTCTGAGTACATATGCTTTGTCATAGGTCATAACACAGAGTCGATCTAACAAAGCATACGTACTAATTATTCCGCAGTATTAAAAATAAATATACCTAAGGAATTATTAAGAACCTAAACTTAAACTATTAAGGTAAACTCGTTTCGTAGTGGAAAGGTTTCAGTCCCACTTCAATTGTAAAAGTGATCTTGAGCATGATTCTGATTTTTAGACACCTGTCCCTGATACTAAATCTGGGCTTTTGTGGTCACGTTGGTGGTCCTGAAAAAAGTCTTGATTTCGGACCCTTGGTCCTGGTCCTGGAAAATGGTCTTTAGGGTAGTCCGGATTTTAGATCCTTGGTCTTGGTCCTGGTCCTGGGGAATGGTCCTGAGGTTAGACTTGAAAGTGGTCCTGGTTTTAGACCCTTGGTTTTGGCCCTGGAACTGAAAAGTGGTTCTGGTCCTGGTCTTGATCCTGCTTGAATACCCCTCCCTCAACTGGTCGAAAACAAACTCATATCCAATTTTAGCTCGATTGGTCAAGTTTTAAACATTTTAAAAGTGGGGGGAATCAGGAAAAAACCCAAATTTTTTTATGCTTAATATCAGAACAGTTCTGCCGAAGGCAGGAAGCAAGCTAAATCAATCAAAAAATAACTCTTTCAAAAATTGTGAAACTTTACATCTGTGGAAATTTTAAATTTGGAACTTTTCAATTTTAACTTAGAAAATTTAAATCCAACTTAAGCTTTCAAAGTTTAGAGTTTGAAAAGTTGTTACACTCTTTAGTCTTGCACTGAATCCAACCAGAGACCCAATTTAGAGACCTTCTGGGGTCCTAATGTCTAAACCCGCGTTAATTAGCTAACCTTCATTTAATTCGCATGGTAAAGATTGCCAGGCTAATCTGGTCCGGGTTTAGAACTGACTTGACCTCTCGGTGTCACTTATCACTAGTTTTCTTAAAGATTCTATGAACTCAGGGACCACCCACCATGACCGTTACATGTATAAAATGGATCATATATTACAGTAACAATTTAGTATGCCATTAACAATAAAATAAATGTACTCACAGTACATAAGACAGATAACAAATTACATTTCATTGCATTCATAATGAGCATAATATTTCAAATTTTATTGCTTCTGATAACCACTGTTAAAATGCAGTTTAAACACCGAAAATAACCAGCTACTGATTAGGTCAGGATTTTATTTTTGCCAGAGCCAGAACTTAACTTTAGCTCAAGTCGTTAATCAAATTTTTAATCCAACCACATTTGCCAAACGTGGAGCCCCCGTGGGTTAAAGGTTAAGTTTGCGTTATCAGCATTCAGGTAGCTAATACAGACACTGGGGTAAATAAACAGTGTCTAATAGTACTGTAAATATTGTAGGTACCAACTTACCCTTAACACTAGACGCTGACTGTAGCGTATGATAAGTGAATCCTGAGCCGGTATAATTCTGTGCTTGTTCAAGGACCCCATAAAAGTTATTACTATCATTTATCAAGCCGTTAGTATTTCTTCTTTGTAGTAGCGGCGGCGTGTCTCCACAGCCATAGCCATAGATAGATGGAGCATCATTTGAATTTTGCATGATTAATAAACCAACACTTCAGAGGTCGTTAAATTCCGCCAA
>JASAND010028598.1:0-15885 GCA_030248195.1 Trissonchulus latispiculum
GAAAAATTGCCCCTCCGCAATAGTGCGAATTTTCATCCAGCCAATAATCACGCGAATCCATTGGGTAGCTTCTGAGAAATCGTTGTTCAAAACAAGATCATCGCAGTTTCGCCAAAACGCTTGTTTTAGCCAAATCTTTAGTCTACGCTGTGGCGGGAGGCAATATTGGAAAAAACTGATTTAGTCGAAAATAGTAAGTGCTTCGCCCCCAAAATTGTCTTTGGCTTATTCTTCCAACAGAGTGAGCTCAGAGATTGTACAAGCAAAATGTTTGATGCCCTCGTTAAAGAGCACCAAAACAATGTTATTTGTAAAGTTTCATCCTTTTTTACAAAAAAATCGGATCCTGGAAGTATAGTGTTGTTTCAGTAACCGAGTTTAGTTTCAGTTTCAGTCGGGATCGCAAAATAATTTCAGTTTACTTCAAATCTTCGTGTTTTGAGAGAAGACTGAAACTACTTTCAGTCCGAGTTTCAATTTTTTATCCAATCTACTTTCACTTTCAGTTTCAGTTTCAGTAGGCCGCCTAAAATAGTTTCAGTTTCAGTTTTAGTTTCAGGTCTCCTCCCAAAATAGTTTAAGTTTCAGTTTCAATGCCTGAAACATGACTACCTAGAAGGTCAAATTTACACAAAGTGATACCTACCAGCACCTTAATCACATTGCTTACATGAAATGTTAGGTTAACAAAGCTTAAGCTTTGTTAAAAAGGCTCATTTCAATAAAGATTCACAATCTTTAATATACTCATGGAACTGAAAACACCTAAGTCACTAGGGCAAACACTTAGTCCGAAACAAGAGAGAGCCAATGGACGCTGTGAGCGCTTTTTTCAGGTCAGAAAGAAGAGAGAACTAATTCTCTGGGGTCCTACCGGCCCCTGTCTATTTAGTGATCCGAACTGACCTGGTTTCATCTCTGGGCCGAAGAGCCTATTTCGACACAACCATCCGAGCCTCAAAACCGACCGGTCAGCAGCACTACAGCCTGCAATACAGAGTATCTTCACTGTCTTGTTGTAGACTTGTTGGACACTGAGTGAAAACATGGACACAGGGCAAGGCAAGGGCACGTTTGAAATAAATCTATAAAAAAGTTGTTCTACCAGGTCTTGTTTTTGGGACCGTCAGATCCGCAAATGAGAAAGCGAACCATTACGCCACAGGCTAAATTTTTCGACATAATGAAATTCGGTATTATGCAATTTTAGATAATGTTCATTTTTCGAGGGCCCATGCTGTGTTGTTGACTTCTAATGATATTTCTTTCTTGCTACATAGTGTGATTTCTAGGCATACTGCAAAACTTGTTCAAAATGCCTAAAATCCGCCAGTTCATTTGGCCAAAAACTTGTGTCAGTTAGAATGTGTGTGTTAACTTTTCAAATCACTGGCTTTCCTGGAAACAAAAAGTGGCACCCTATATAATATCTATCCTGCGTGTTGTGCACATTTCAATCAGTGTTGAAAATTCCAGTGTGCGCGCTCGCGATAACAGCGAAAAGCAAAAATTTGTAGGGGGGCTGTTTTGAACTGGCGAAAATAGTTGTTATATAGGATTCGGGGGGAAAGCTTGCTATATTGCACACTGAACAAACCAGTTATACTATGTGCAACATATAACACCTATGTAGATATCTCCGCACACATAATATGTGTGTACGTGTGTGTGTGTGTGTGTGCACTTTTGCAAAACCCGTCGTCTAGTTTATTGAACATATGCTGTGAACAACTGCTTTGATTTATTCTGCACTCGTGTTGTCAAATGTCTATCTCGCTTTCGCGTTTTGCTTTTCTCTTGTGATGGTGCACTAAATAGTGCACAAATAATTGCAGGAAAGTTTCCCGCATAACCTTTGGGGTTGGACTTTGGGGTCGGGGTTCATCCCGGGGTTATTTTTCCCGTAAATAATATTTTATTGTTCCACATTTAGGTATTTGAATAGCACACTTTTGGAGTAGTTTTCACATTGCTTTTATGTGTTTTTGTATGCTAACGTGCTGAGTGTGGGCTAACTAATGTCATATTAATTAGGATCATTAATTAAGGGTGGCTACTTCGTCAATCAAAACTTGTGCGGTAGATTTCAAACATTCAAAATCAGCTTTGGAAGGTGAAATGTCCCGAAAAATCTTGACTGTTTCCCAATTTACAATTTCGATTTCCAACAAAAATTTAAGTGGTTTGTTCGAGAGACTGCTTCAAAATTTTGAAATATATGCATCCTTATCAAAATTTCAGAATTTTCAGAAATTTTAATAATTTCAAATGATTATGATAGCCTATATTATCTTTATCTTTATGATCTTATGATATCTTTATGATTCGGGCAGATACACAAAGCTTATAGGGTATTGTTTTAGTTGCACACAATTGTGTGGTCATTGTTTTATTCATGAAAACGTAAACGAACAAAAAACCTTTTAGCGAAAATACAAAATTTACTTTTGAAAATTATTTCTGTTTGGCAAAAATTCGAGGCTACTTTAATGGTCACTCTAGAAATTTTTCATCAATTTAGCTTCTAGACGTGAGGTCGAACTTCGGAGGTATTTTTTAAATTGTATACAGTATGAGAAACTTCGAAAAATTTCTTATTTCTTTCTTTTTTCTTGTTCGACTTTCATTGCTAATATAGAAAATTGAGTCACCGATTATTTGGAAATTCGACAATCCGAGCTTTTGACAGCTCAGAAAGTCAAATCATAACTGTTGCGAAAGCCGATAACCTTTACCAGAGTTTACCTTCCATATTTCTTACAGACTTATTTTTTACTAAACCAGTTTCTGTAACTCCGTGTTAACATTTCGCATTTTTAATTTTTTTCACATTCTGCGATTTTTCACTTTTAAGGTGACTCCAGAAGAGGTAGTTTCATTTCAAAACTCAAAGCTGAGAACAAACGAAAAAAGGTTCGATGGTTAGAAGAAAGAAAAATTCGGCAAAAATTGGGATGCCATTACATTTTAATTTTTTAACTTTTCGACGGGCAGCTTCTTCAAACAACATTTACAACAATAAGTTTTTTCGAGAAAAAAGGAACACAAATCAACAAAGGAAGCAGAAAATTTGGTATTTAAATTTTTGAAATTTTGAAAATCTTTTCTGTTCATTTTCTGTTCTCACACTATTTCGGCAACGTCGGCCAGCGAATTATTGAGATTATTCGGTTAGGCTGTCAGGTTGTCCCTTCAACGTTAGTGGATACTTTTTAGCGAATGAAAAATTTAAAAGTAAAAACACCCGCTTGTTTTTCCCTTTTTTCTCCTCATTTCTCCGTTGAAACATGAATTACAAATAGTCCAAGACAACAGAAACATTTATCAATATGAATTTGTTTATTTCAGATAATCCTAAGATTCGATTTGCCAGATTATCACACTACTAGAGCTTCACATCTGTCCTCCAAAGAAATGCCTAAGCATAAGCTAAGCCTGGAGGACAAAGTTAGACTGATTCGCCGCTCCGAGCAGTACCCTAGGCCGACTCAGCGAGATTTGAAAGCGGAATTCGGAATTGCGCTCGGCTCGGTGTGTCTCATTTTGTCGAAACGAGAGGAAATCCTTCGACAATATGAGCAACTCTACCGCCAGTCGGATCAGCAGTGTTGCTTGGATCTGGAAGATCTGGAAACTCTGACTCTGAACTGGTACCGGGATCAGATTCGAAATCGGAATTTTGGGAAATCCGAAGATGGAAACGGAATTTCGGTGGCAGCCATTCGGCAGAAGGCCAAACAGTTGGCCAACGGGATGGGGCTGGATCCGTTGCTGGTCACAGATCGGTGGATGCGACGGTTTTTGGATAATAATAATATTATTGGTCAGACCTTTTTTCGGTTATTTTAATTTGATAGATTTAGTTTTTAACTTTGTTTATTGATTTTCAAGGATTAAGTTACAATGGTGATGCAGACAAGAATTAGCATTTTACTCTAACTTTAACATTAGGTTCAAATTTGTGGTAATTTGACTTCCAGATTCGTCTCGTTTTGATTTTAGCCAATTTTAAATTTTAAATTAAATTTTGAAAATCAGGTGTCGTTTTCATCTACTGTAAAATAATTTCCCACTTGTGTGAAGACGGTGACATATGCTGAGTTTCAGATGTTGTGACTTCTGGAGAAAACTTTAATACTTCCGTCGTTATATTCTGTGCTGGTTTTTTAGGTATATATATATTTTTTAAATTTTTATTTTCTATTTCAGCACCGGACGATACGGACAACTATCTGGCGCCTGTGGAAGCCATTGGAACCGCTCAATTGGTCAACAAGTCTGATCCGTCCGTTCTCAATTCGCCTACCGTTCATTTGGTCGCCAGTTCTGATCAGAACCTATCAGCGGGTGATTATTCGTCGATCGCTTTGAACGGTATTGATTCCACGGATAGCGAAGATTACCAACAAAACCCCAGCAATCGACAAGATTCGAATCTAGTCGAAGCGAATTTGGCTTCACCGCCCGTGCTGACTAGTTTTGGTAAATTTGATTTTTAAATTTATTTTCTTTAAAAGAAGTTTTATTCTTGAAGGTTTTCTTCAATTCCAACCAAAGCAAATAGTCAGGCAGGCGAAAAGTTCCGTTTTTTCAGGATTTTGTTGATATGATACCTGAAATATCAGAAATAGCATTAGACCAAAAGGACATACCTAACTAGTTAATAAAAGTTTGGAGTGCTTTTACATAGTTTTGCAACAAACGTTTACATTATCTATGAATTGAAATTAAAATCTACATTAAAGTTTGACAAATTTACCTACAGTACTAGATGCTAACTTCATGATCGTAGCTAAACTTTATACATGTGCTTGTAATAAATTTTTTAAATTCTGAATAGAAATTTTATTAGGTTTGTTTCAAAATTCTTTTTGCTGTTTCAGATAGTGCACAGTTGCCGACGTCTACCGAAAAATGCGACTGCGAAGAATGTCCTGGTAGCGAGAAAGTTATCGAAATTGGTGAGATTCTATCTATTCTATATGAAAGCTAAAATGAATTTATCAGTGTAAAAATTAAAATTGAAATCATACCTGTCTAGGAGAACTGCGGTACAGTAATGTGATTCCATCCTACCCTATTCATAAAAATTAAACTTATTTTGTTTTACAATTAAGTACATAATTTATTGTAGTTCTAAAGCTATACCAATTTGCCATGAAAATATATATATTCGGATTTGTCTGGTATGGACCCCTTAGTCATAAATAGTTTCTCAAACTATGATAAACTCCCAATTTGAGCTTCTACAGAATTGGATATTTTCAATCATTTTCTTAACACTGTCGTGATTATTGTTTATTTTACTCTATTTTTATTTGTTTTGTTGTTTTGTTGTTTAGTTACAAGGCTGCTGCGGCGCGAAGAGGAGCGTCTGAATCTGTTGCGATCCAGCCTGGGTCCACTGTTCACCGTGGAACAGTTTGAACTGATTCGCCGGCTGAAACTTACCGGAATTGATGCACAAAAAGTTGTTCAGGTCCGTAAACTTTCAAGCATCAAAGGCTAATAAACTTTTACAGTCAAGTTCAGGAATGGTTCACAAAATTTGGCTGGTTGGTCCATTTGTGCACGTTGAAAGTTGTACACAAACACAAAGTTGAAGGCTCTGTATGGGAAGCAGGCATAGGAAAGATTGATAAGCCTGCAACGGGAGTTCAGCTGATGGCCCTGTGGTGTAGTTGGTTAGCACGTCTGCTCCGGAGTCAGAAGGGCCGTGGTTCGAAACCCGGCTGGGCCAATTCTTCACTTTCAGTGGTGAGTGAAAAGCTGAACCTCCCTTTTCCCTTCTCTCTTCTAGGTCCTGGTTTCGTGGGTACAAGGGTACTTGACGCCTCCCGTTCGGGCTTGTCCTTGGTTTCCTCTTGGTCCACCAGCCCTGGTAGAAGCGCTACAGCTCTTTCCACTGAAGCACCTGTGGCTCAGTTAGAACGTCGGCGCGTTAAGCAGGAGACCGCGGGTTCGAAAGGTTCCCAGTAGATGACAGGTTTTTAGGGTTCCTTGGTAAGGTATTGCGCAACTTCTCCTTGTCATTAATTACCTTTTGTGCACTATATATATAAATAAATTATACCTGTACCATGGCCCTAGTTGTACGTTCCTTCATGAGACGGTTTGAAGAGCTTTTGTCCGCCTCTTTTTAAGGTTTATTTGAACTGGAATCAGTTATATAAATGGAACTTAGCCGTAACCCATGCCCGAATAAATGAATGAAATTGATAGAATGAATGAAATTTTGTAGAGTGGTGGGATAAGTAAAATATGCGAAACGAAACAAAGCTACAGTAGTACTTCGCTCCGCTGCATATTTCCTGTAAAAACAAATGTCGTGAACTGTTTTTTGTCCTCTTTTTGGATGTAATTATATATTTCACACCGTGTTCGGGCCGGGCTTCCGCGTTCCAGGAATTAATTTTCTATTTCTGTTTTTTCCTAATTCCAGGGTTTCGAATGCCTGTCTGAACTGGAATCGAGTGGCATTGATCTGTCGATGAATTCTCCCTTTTCCACACTGCTGGCTTCCAGTATTGGATTTGAAAATCGCCAGTCCAACTCTGAGCCGAACAGGACCATCAATGGTTGGCCAACAACAAACAATGTAAGAAAAAAGGTTTCGAGTTTCGTCCTGACGTAGCTCGAACCTGCGGAATTAAGTGTACCAACTAGAGAGCACTGGGGCTCCGGCTAAAAAAATTTTGCTATCACTAGGGTGCAAACTAAGCTAATTTAATTTTCTTATTAGCCCGTTTTCTGCACCTGGTTGCCCTGTATTCAGTTACATAATTTTTTTTTGATACACTCCATTCCAGTTGGTCCTAGACTGGTTAGAAGTATAGTGTCAGCTGGGTATGAATTTTAGTACGTAACTTTGGCTGGCTATTACGCTGACACCGACTAACTGTCTTCACAATTACCCGAGGCATTGAACAAGGCTGAGTTGACATAATCGGTTATTTGCTAATGTAGTTAACTATTTGCTGTTTATTTCAGCACGCCACTAGCAGCAGCAGCAGCAGCAACATGTCGGAGCGATTTCAACGCTTAGCAGCCACCCGTCCACCCTGTAGCCGTTCTGAGCGTCGACTAACTGGGAATCTGCCAAATGGCTCGACGAGTCCTGGCCTGAGCGCTACCTCAGGGTTATTTGGTCCTGGTTCATCTGGTCAACACCAGCAACCTCTCAAGCCCACTGTCACTGCTTCTGCTCTGTCCAAAGGCGAGCTTTGACTTGGTAGTCTTTTTATCTTTACTCTATATGTGCTCTATAATGTCAGGAAAGGGGTTTGTTTGTCCCCACCTTCTCACACATGTCACACTCTTATGTATTATGTACATTATTTTGCTTAATTAATGAAACGATATATAATCGTTTACAACGAATAAAATGTGGGTTAGCACTTAGCAGCAGACATGTGCAGGAGGGGAAATTTGGGGGGGGGGTGAAGGGCGGCCGAAGGCCGCCGAAAAACCGGATTTTTTCGGTTTTTTACCGGAAAAATCCGGATTCTGGGGGGGTGAGGGACCCATCTGGGGGGGGGGGTGAGCTCAGGTCTGGGGGGGTTGAAAATCCCCCCAAACCCCCCTAAGCACATACAAGGCGGATCAACGAAGGATACAAGGTATTGATCATAGAGAAATAATGAAGAAAAAGTCGCCAATCCTGCAGTCACAAAGGCAAAGCATTACGATAGATTGCTTTACATTAAAGTTGCCAATGACCAATGTTTCATTTCTCGCCCTTTGGTCTTTTCCCCTTGTTTTGGAGCACTGCAGATGGTGTTTCTGACTGATTTCATTATGAATAACGAAAATATTTCTATTATGAATTTTTTGTTTATTTTAGGTCCAACTGTTGGATCGTCCGGAAAGGGTCGTCGATCCAAACCGGTTCCGCGTCATTTGCCGAAACCCGCCAAAATTCCGAAAATCGTCGAAAATCTTGATCTGCTCAAAACGGGCCTTGATGTGAACTCGAACAACAATATTGAAGTGAAGTTGGAACCGGTAGATTTTTAAGATTCTATAATTGTTGTTTAAAGGTTTGAATATGTGAAATATTTTCAATTTCGTTTAATATTGATATTTTATTAACTGTTTATTAATAATTTTAATTCATTTTGATTTAAATTTAATTCATTAGCTTGATTTCTGTTTTATTTTCGCATAACAAATCAATGCTTATTTTTCCAACATTCTATTAATAACTATTTCTTATATTAATCTGTCTAGCTATTGTAATAAGTACAATGCAACAATTCAAACGTTCCTATGTAATGTATACGATTTTAATTTTTGAAACATGGTAAACGGTTTTTGAAGCTTAGCTAATTGTTGGTTTGTTTTCAGATGTCAGTATCGTCGCCCCAAATCTCCTCTATTGTCTCCTTGAATGATAGAAGTCAACATTCAGGAATAAACGGAGCTTCTTTCTCCAATTCTGATTCAGCAATTCGACAGTTTTTGGAAAATTCGGATTCTTAGACAATGTTTTTTCGAAATACAGTGCCATATATAAACCTTCTTCTGGTCAAAATGACCGTCTTGTTGTAGCTCATTCTTATTATGTCATTATCTCATTTGTATACTTGTGAAATTAATTATTAACTAGCTGATCTAGATGCTTCTATCCGTATGCAATGAGTAATTGTTCTTTAGTTGAATTTATTTGAATTTTTCATTTTTTAGTCAAAATTAATGTGGTCTTTCTTGTCATATATATTCGTAAAGCCTGCAGGAATCTGTTTGGTGCTTGTTTTCAGTTCTTGATTTAACATTTGCCAATTTTGAAGTAAAGAAAGTCGCTTTGTATTATGTTTGCTTTATTTGTTTGCACTTTGTGAAAAAGAACCTAGTGCGCTTCCCCCCCCCCCCTGTCCTAACTTTTGACAAATAATGCTATGGTTAGGCTGATGTAATCCAAAAATTTTAACATTTAAAATTTAAAAAAATTTTAAGTTGGTAAGGGGGGGGTCAAAAAATTTTTGTCCCCAATTTTGCTTGCGTACAGGAGGTCTGGCTGAGCGTGAATCTGAATTCCGTTCCGTTTTTTTAGCTTTTCGTTAGCTCAGGCTAAGCTTACATCTTAAACCTACAACTTTAGCTTACATATATTAGCTATACCAAACGCTGAATCGAAAAACGGATTTCGGATTCATGCTCAGTCCCTCAAAAAATCCTCTATGCAAGTTGTCAGCAAAATCGGGGTGAAAATTTTTTTATCTCCTTGGATCTCCCTCAGCCTCACCAACTTAAGATTTAAAATTTTTCGAAAATTTTAAATTTTTGCATTTTTGAATTCATCAGCCTCCAGTATGCACCCTCGTGAAATTTTAATGTTATTGGTCAAAACCAAAAGTTAGGCTGGGCTGGGGGGGGGAAGCGCAAGAAATCCGTGGAAAGACAGTCCTACTATTTTCAAATTCTGAAATCTGGGAGCTTTAATTTCTAAAATCAGGTCCGGATTTTGAGATTTTGAGTTTGCATTGATTAATACATCAAGAGTACATATATAATACATTTTTGGAGTATGACAACTCTAAGTATAATCAGCGTGACATCTGAACACCCCCGCCCCTTGCATAAACTGTGCCTTAGTACCTAAATCTAGGGTTGCGCCATTAGCAAAATTACGGGGCCGGGGCCGGGCCGGGGCCTACCCAGAGTGCGGGGCCGGGCCGGGGCCGGGACCGGCCCGGGCCCGGCCCCAAGCCCCGGCCCCGTTACATGGCCCCGGCCCCGGGCCTGTTACATGGCCCCGGCGGCCCCGACGGCCCCAGCGGCTCCACACTCCATTTAACAGCCTTTTGCTTACCACTTTGCAAGAGTATTGGCAATATATCTCCTACTGGCAGTCTTTATGCTTTCCTCGGATCCTATGTTTAGTGCATTGTGAGTGATTTCTCTATTCAGAAGTCCTATCTTCAGCAGTTCATCACAGCTTAGGCAAGAGTTTTGTGCTCAAATTATGTAAATTAGTGTTGTTGACCGGCCGAAATTTTCGTCGGCCGGCCGTTACCGGCCGGGCCGCCTTCAGAAGGCGGCCCGCCGGCCGGCC
This sequence comes from Trissonchulus latispiculum, assembly GCA_030248195.1. Taxonomy (NCBI): domain Eukaryota; kingdom Metazoa; phylum Nematoda; class Enoplea; order Enoplida; family Ironidae; genus Trissonchulus; species Trissonchulus latispiculum. The sequence goes on from JASAND010028598.1 coordinate 10,055, forward strand.
GGATACGGCTGGCCGGCCGACGGCCCGGCCGGCCAGAAACGGCCGGCCGGCCGGCCGTTCGACGGCCCAACAGGCCAAAACCGGCCGGCTGACGAATCAAAGACTAAACATGGCCAGAAGGCTGACCCATGAGTGCCAGAATAAGAAATCAAGATATGAAAATGTCTAATGAAAATGTGAAAATCCGAGTGCACCTCTTGGCCGGCCGGTAAACGGCCGGCCGCCGGCTGGCCGTTTTCCACCCGGCCGGTTAACAACACTAATGTAAATTATGTACAGGGAATTAGGTAGTTAGCGGTTGACGGGCGAATCATGAAATGACAATAAATGTTTGGCTTTTCCATAATTTGGAATGAAGTAGGAACAACGTAGGTTGTATTGCTGAACCAAATACTGTAATAGTGCTACTTTGTTATTTTGTATGCTAAGGGAAGGGAACACTAGCCTGCTAAGAAATCAGAAACCTTTACTTAGGTATTTAAAAATGATTTCAGTTCGATATCAGAAGAAATAGCTAATGGCAAGTCAATCGTTTCGCGCAAAATAATAATCTAAAATTGGTTTTCTAATTTTAATTTGTCAAAAGTTCAAAATATGTTTGCAGTATAAGCTTTGATTTCTTTAAAATATATACAACATTATCTTGCGACATTAACTCCTATCGGACTAGTGAAACTAACGAAATATCAACAAACGGAATTGAGATTAGTTTTCTAAATAGATCAGACAGAGCTGGAAGTGGGTCAATATTTTTGACCCGCACCCGACCCGCGACCCGCGGACCCTTGACCCTACCCACTTGACCCATACCCGTGACCCGCGGAAAATTAGATGACCCACATGACCCACTGTTTGTTAATGATGTTCTGACGCTAAATCTTGGCTAAATCTTGGTCAGAAATAAAATAATATAAATATTTAGCTGTTAAATCCATTTGAACATGACTGCAGTTTAATGAAAACAACTGATTTGAATATTTGAAATCTTATATAATTTTGGAATTAAAATAAATGAAAGAAAAACAAAATTAAAGCACAATTATGAACATTTTTCTTGAGTAGAATTAGCAGATGGTCGTAATTGTGTAATGTATTTCTCGAAAAATTCACTGAGTTTGAAGGAAAAATCTTGCGGACGGTTCTTACATTCTAACCTGCACATACTTTTGCTATGTATCGTATTACAGAAATCATGGCAGTGCTACATGTTAAACGCTGTCATTTTTCAAAATATAGGCATCAACTTGCGGAAGCTGTGATAATTTTGGCCAGATCTTACGGAAAAACAAAAATCAGACAACACTAGAATTCGGCGAAGCCGAAAATTTTTTGAAATTTCAGTGTTAAAATATGAATTTTGGAACTCGACTGACCCACTTTTGACCCACCTTTAACCCGCGGGTCACTCCTGTTGACCCACACCCTACCCGACCCGCGGGTACCCGCGGGTACCCATGACCCACTTCCAGCTCTGGATCAGAGACGAACTTGAACTTTCCTACCTATCAACTTTTTTAAGCAAACATTGCTGAAATGGAAACAAAAAGCTTCTGGTTCGATCAAAAAAATTGGAATATCTCTAAATCTAAATTTAATATAGTATACATTATTATATTTTATTTAAATTAATTTATTTAGCAATAATAGTAATTTATTTAAATATCTAATTATACATTCAAAATAACTGACAGAAAATAGGGAACGTGAAGCTTTGTAAAACAGAAAGTTTTCTATAGTTCGAAATTTTACAGGAATTACTGAATTATTATTAATTTTAATTAATTAGATAATGACAAAATGATGTGGAATTTTGCGGGATATGATTTATCAAATTTGCGGGACTGCGACATGGACGGGACAAACAAATTTAGTTCGGGACGAGATGGGGCGGGCCGAAAAATTTCGTCGCGCGTCCATCTCTGGCTGGCACAACGTCACGTTACAGAGAATTGTGTGCTGTGCTACATATACTAGTATTTCAGCACCTGAAAACTGAAACTGAAAATATTTTCAGTCAGTACGTATTTCAGTTTCAGCACCTAAAACTGAAACTGAAACTGAAATTTATTTGGATGACACCTGAAACTGAATCTGAATTTGAAATTCCTATGAGAATCCGCCTGAAACTGAAAATCAAATAAAATCAGACCTGAAACTGAAACTGAAAATCAGATAAAATGAGTCTTGAAACTAAAACTGAATTTGAATCTGAAATTCCGACGAGCAACCACCTGAAACTGAAACTGAAATAAAAAGGCTGCCAGAAATACCACCACTACAACGCCAAGAAATAGCCATACGCACAGCAGAAAATATATAATAAAGTGTGTTATATGCGTCCTGACGGCTCGAAGGGGTCCACGGGGCCGCCGGGGCTTACGGGGCCGTCGGGGCCCACGGGGCCGCCGGGGCCGTGTAACGGGCCCGGGCCCCAAAGTCAACGGGGCCGGGCCGGGGCCGGGCCGTTAAAAAATTTTGCGGGGCCGAGCCGAAACGGGGCCGGCCCGGCCCCGGCCCCGGCCCCGTTACACGGCCCTGGCGCAACCCTAACCTACCTAAATCTAATGAATTCACCCGCTTTGCTTGCGAGCTGAGGCTCGAATCAGAAGCCATGATGTACGAGGACCGACATACTGCTTGTGTTTTCGAGTTTAGAAAGTAAACGTAGAGCGAGTGAGCGTACCCCCATTCAGAATGGGTGCAACTAATGGCTCTTACGAACGGAGCATAAACACAGCCGGTCCAACCTTGCTATTAAAACTGTTGGAAGAGTGAATTCAGTTGAATTTGTTTATACAAGCTGTCATAAAACCTTCAGTTCAATGTGTTTAATTCGCACGACGCACAGACAAACTGCATGCACCACGTTGAACCTCGTCTCACCTCACGTTTACTACTCAAAATTATCAAAGTGTGATCAATCGAGCTAAAGTTTGGTATGGTTATATTTTCGACCATACTGATTTCAATATTGAAATTTCGATTTCAGGAAATGTAATTTTATTGATTTGACAGGGGCAAGGGGACCAAACATTTTTTCCGATTTTGCTGAAAAGTTGTAGATGTGTACGGAATTTCTGGATCGCAGAAAACCAAGTTTAGGTCTGTGGTGAATTTAACTTTGGCTACAAGGCTACAAGCACACACCTACAGCTTGTACGGACCTTAAGCAAACAGCATGAAGAATCGAGAAAGATTTTGTCAAATCATCTTTTGCAACAAAAATATTGTATATAATAATAACAGTCACAATTCAGGAAAACCTATTTGGTATAGTTTAGACTTTGAGGCTTTTCCGAGATTTACTTTCGCTGAGGCGGCTTTAAGAAAATTTTCCTGTGTGGCAAGGAAAGTGTGTTGAGTCTAAAATACTAAATGTGCTAGCTAACTCTAATATATTAAATACTAAAGTTTAAGTTTAAGTATATACCGTTACACAAATGCTCCCCTGACGTTGTATAAAACAAAAGCTAATATATAACTGTTGAACGTAATATTAAACGATAGTAAATAAAGCTGCCAAAGTAGGTCACAACAAACTACAACATTAATCTCGGTGACGGTGAGTAACGTAAAGTCACACTAATGCATTCTAGAATGTCAGTAAATATTTACTTAACATACCAACTTTAACAGCAACTACTCTGCTTTTTAGATGATTGCTATTGCTTTAAATTTGTTTTAAAAATTTCGCTTACTGTATTGCCGGTCGCCGCGTAGTGAAACGCTAACACCGCCGCTTTGTCGCTCATCAGAATGAAGAAGGCTGCAGCCTAAAATTTGGGAACTTAGTGAAGTGGGGGATGATATCTCTAAAAATTCTTAGCTGTCAACTTTCTTTTTTATTGTCAGTGCGGCTGATTACGAATTTAATATTTACACAGATTAGCTAATACAAATGTTTTCAGGTTAGCAAATTGTCAAATATGAACTCTTAGATTGTTTCTTTAACAAATTATATAATCGCTTAGCTATGACCTGGCACAGCTCATCTAATTGCTTGGGGGTGGGAGCATAGGTGTAATTGGGGGGAGGTTTGGGGGGGGGGGTAACCCCCCCCAGCCAATTTTAAAAAACCCCCCCAAAAATTTTTGGGGGCCCCCGGCCCCCCCCAACTGGGGGGGGGGGGTAGTCGCGCCGAAGGCGCGAAAAATTGGCCAAAAATCGGCTATTTTTAGGGTAAATTTTGCAAAATTTTTCAAAAAAGTCCAAATTTTTGGCTTTACGCATAGGTGTACCTGGGGGGGGGAACCCCTCCCCCCAAATGGAAGAGTGCCGACCCCACCCTCGAAATTTTGGAGGCATACCCCACCCCCAAATGGCCAAATCCCAGACCCCACCCACCCAAATTTACCAGACCCCACCCTCAAAATTTTGAGAATTTTGCCTCAAAATTAGTAAAAATTCGAAATTTTTCGGAAAAATGCGAAATTTTTTGCAAAAAATCAAAGTTTTTTCGACGAAATGAGCAAAAATGACGAAATATTGTTGATTTTTAGTTGAAAATAACGTTTTTAAGCGAATTCGCAAATTTTTGTAAATTTTTGGCCGAAAAAATTTTTTACCCCCCCCCCCCAAATTCGATTTTTCCGGACCCCACCCCACCCCAAACCGGCTGACCCCACCCTCCCTAATTTCGGCTACCCCCTCCCCCAGCGATTTCTCAAGGTACACCTATGGCTTTACGTGTTTATTATCGCGAGAAATACACTTTTATAACGGTTTTATGGACTTCTAGACTCAATATTAACCTTATTCTGGACTCAGAAACATGTTGGCAATCAAGTTTTCGAGTTTAAAAGCACTGTCTAATGTTAAAATTACTTAATGATTTCATGTTTTTCGGCACTAGCAATGGCTGAAAATGCGATTTTTGGCATAAAAATTGAAAAATTTTTTTGGGGGAGGTTTGGGGGGGTCTTGGGGGGGGTTTGGGGGAGGTCTAAAAAGGGGGCCCGCCCCCAAATTTTGGGGGGAGGGGGCCCCCCCCCAACCCAAATCCCCGTTACACCTATGGGTGGGAGGGACGAACATACGTGTAGGTGTAACGGAGATTTGGGGTGGGGGAGGCTCCCCCCCCCAACCTTTACTGGGGGGGCCCTCTGGAGACCCCCCCCAACCCTCCCCCCACAAAGTTTTCATTTTTTATAGCGAACAATCGCATTTTCAGCCGTTTCTAATGATAAAAAACATCTAACCATAAAGTAATTTTAACAGTAGACAGTGGTTTTAAACATAGGTGTGGCTGGCGAAAAAAGTGGGGGTGGGGGTTCAGAAAAAAGTAGGGAGGGGGTTCAGAAAAAAGTAGGGAGGGGGTTTGGCGAAAAAAAGGGGGAGGGGGGTCGCGAAAAGTCGATTTGGGGGAAGGGGTAAGAAAAATTTTCTAGGGGGGGGGGTCCAGTGGCGGATCCAGGATTTTGAAAAGGGGGGGCCCGCTGAAAAATTTTTCCGGGGGGAGGGGCACTGGCGGATCCAGGATTTCGTGACGGGGGGGCCGTAAACTTTTTCCAGCGGGGGGTCTGGGGGGGCGGAGCCCCCCAGAAGTTGAAGAAATTTTTTGTTTTTGCAATAAAATCGGCCTTCAAATCTTTAATTCTTTTTATACTGAAGAACTGAACAAATTTTTTAAAATTCTTGACATTCTTAGGCAAAAATGGTAATTTTCTCCGAAAAATCGTATGCATTTCAAGCTTTTTCTTCACAAATGCAATAAATATGCGGTTAAAAAGGAAGAAATTCGCGCCGAAGGCGCGAAATTTTTTGGTTTTTTGCCCTTTTTCCTCTTTCTCTCCTTAATCGTGCCTCTAGCAATACGTAACTGAACGAAGTAC
>JASAND010028600.1:0-15650 GCA_030248195.1 Trissonchulus latispiculum
GTGGGGTAGTCGGCAGTGGGTCCTTTAGGGGAGGGACGTTGTCGTGAGGATCCACTTGGATCTTTTTCGTCGCTTTTCTGGGGTTTATAGGAATGCCGGGCGGGTTTCCACTGCCGACTTTTAACCCGCTTATCACTCAACAGCACCAGATTTGCCCCGGTAAGAGGCGGGTGAAAGGTCGAGGGAGAATAGGAATCATGATGAAAATCATGATTCCCTTGCTGGGGTGGGGTTAGAGGAAGTCTGGTGTGGTCCAAGACTGAGGTCGGCAGGGGGTTTGGGGGAGTTTTGGCGTGGTCCAAAACTGGGATCGGCGGGTCAGTTTGGGTAGGGGCGGACGAAGGCGGCCTTTTGCGAGACTGGTCTCCCCGTCTCCAAAAGGTTTCACCTGTTTCCGCCACCGGTTCCAAAACTTATAAGGACGGGTATTACCTTCCTTATCCCTGATAAGGTTCCCGCCGCCGGGGTACCCACCATTGGCCATGACCAAATCGTGGGAGGGGAACCAGACCTGACGACGCTTCTTCTGACGCTTCCTCCGGATACAATATTTGCAACTGGGGTTGTTGCAAATCTCCTGATATTGGGCGGACACGGCCTGGAGGCCCATGGTCTGTTTCCATTCAGACCAGAACCAATTGGGGCGGAGCAGGCCATTACCGTATCGGACGGAATCCCCGCCGCCGGGGAATCCTCCGTACATGTTGACCAGCTCCTCTGTGGGCCTCCACTGACAAACCCTGACCTGCTTGGGTTCCAGAAAGGAAAGGCTACGTCGGACAGGGTAGGGGGGTTCAGCAATATGGTCGAACAGACTAGGCAGTCCGTTCTTGGGGGAAGGGGACGGGGTATAATCCGTTGAACAAGAGGATCCAGATAGGGAGTCTGTTCGGTAAGATTTGGGAGGAGGGGCAGAGGGGTTAGGTTCCTGGGAGTTTGGGTCAGATGACAGGGGGTCATTAGTAAAGGCAAGGACCATATTTACAGCGTAGGAGGGTTGCCGGGGGCGCCCTCCTGGGTTTACTGAGGACGCCCCTGGTTGGCGTTTCCCTGGTTCTGAAAAAGGCCAGGGGGTCTCTGACTCCTGGGTGGGGGTGGGAGGTCGTTCTGGGCACCTCCCTGTTGGTCAGGGGATTGGGACGGGTTTAGCGGCTGATCCGTGACAGCCACCTTAGGGTTACTCAACATACGTAAAAACCCGGGGTGGTTTGGACCCAGGTTCTGGACTGCTCGGATCCGGTCGGGGCATTGGATCCAACCATGCCCTTCCTTTACACACCAGAAGCACAATCTCGGTCCGTATGGCCTCTGGTTGGGGTTATTGGGACGGGGTCCAGAAGTGGTGGGGTAATTATAGCCAGACCTATAATTAGAGTTGGGACGAGGGTTCTGAGATCGGGGAAAACGGGGCTGTTGGTATTGGGCTCGAGCTTGAGGGGGGTAGGGCGGTGCCATACGCATTTCTGCTGCATAGGCCTCTCGCTCCGGGGAATTTGGGGAGTAATCAAGGTAATCAGGGTCTTCGAAAGGGTCGTCATAAGCTCGAGCCACGAAGGCTAGGGGCGGGGTTTCTTCCTCCATGGCCCGCTCGACGGACTGGACGATAAGCAGAGCTCGGTCGATCATGGAACTCTGCTCATTTTGGGGCCAGTAGGACATTTCGGCTAGCTGACCAGCCACCCGGACCCTAAGGGCTTCCCTCAGGCCGGATTTGAACTGTTCAGCCATTTTCCGGTCGCGTTCCCGGATACCAGCGGAGGGGAAGGCTTTTACCGCCAAAAGTCGGAGGGCCGTTACGTACTGGTGGGCTTTTTCCGAGGATTGTTGCCTTCGGCGGTAAAATTGGTCGGCATACTGCTCGACCGTCGTGGGAATGGGCTCGTACAATTGCTTCAAAATGTCCACCAGTTTCTCGAAGGAATCGGGTAGGTTCGGGCCATGGAGGGCTTCCTTGACGGAATCGTCAAGAAACTGCCACAAAATTCGGTGGAGGAGGTGGGGAGGGACTTCATGGACACGAGCCGTGTCCTTGAAGTTAGAAATCCAGGTCGTAAACTTAATCTGGCTCTGGGGGCCTAGGAATGGTTTCGTTCCCTTAAAGGCCTTTAGGTACTCAGCCACGTGTCGCGCCGTGGACAGATTGGACTGCTCCACCTGGGCTTCCCTGGTGTGCAGTCGGGGATCAGGGCGTCTCCGGGAAAAGGGAGGGCGGGTAGGTCGGTTAGCCCGAGTATCACTTTGGGCCCGGGGGCGAAATGGGAATGTGGGGCCATCGTCGCCGGATTCCGAGTCAGATGACGGCGGAGCATCGCCGTGGGGAGGGGATGGACGGCTAGGGGGCTGTCCCCTCGTCCTTGGTTCGGGTGGGGGTTTCACGTCGGAATCCTTTTCGATGGCCGCCACAATCTCGAGGAATTCTGTATAAACCCTGGGGTGGTTTTGATACAGAAAAACCCACATTTCCCGGGTCATATGGCGTACCTGCTGGGCCAGGACCGACTTACCAATCTGGTCGTCGAGGTCTTCATAGGGGGTTCTATGCGTAGGAGGGGCCCAGCCAGGACACGCCGGAACTTTGGGACAAAAGCCCAGAGCGGGTTTTTTCTTGGGTTGGGGCTTTCCGGGCGGCTGTTCCAGGAGAGTGGGATTGGGGGGTGGGGCTGAATCTGCTGAATTTCCGGAGGTAGAGGGGTAGGACCCCTGTGAGACCAGGGGGGCGTCCCATCGTCATAATTCTGACGGTTCCGTAGATCACCCGACTTGTCCCACATCAAGCCGGATGAGGGAGAGGCCAGGCCCCAGTGCTGGCTAGACCGGCGATTTTGGGGTTTTTGAGCTCCCTCAGAGGTAGCTCTGGGTCGGATAAGGGAGGGCATGGATTTTCTCACTCGTGATTGGGCGGGGCCCGAATCAGTGAGACGATCAAAAATGGGGTTTTTGGGGTTAGGGGCTTCGCCGATCAGCCGGGCCAGCTGCTCTTGGTATTTTTTCCACTGGCCTCGGGTACGCAATTTATCTTCTTCACTGGGGTCGGAACCGTCCAGATGGACCGTGGAATCATGACGGGAGGGGCTTCCTCTACCTCCGTCCTGGGGGGAGTCCGACGAGGGGTGTAGATCGTCCTCGGGACTCAGTCCTGACCCGAGGCGGATGTGAACGGAAGATCCGTGCTGCCCAGAACTTCCGCCCACGGCCCCAAGGTCAGGAGGGGGAGGGTCAGGGGACCGGGCCACTCTGGGTTTACTATCAAAGGGGTCATCGTCAGGGAGGTGATTATCCATTATTAACGAAACACAAGAAAAAACAAAACACTTACCGAGGTAGTTATATACGTATATCAAAAATTTGGGCAGAACTTGGGGACAAAAAGGGACTTTTGGGACGATATACGTATATAACTAGGGCGGGTCAGGGGTTTCTAGGCCAAGGGAACGAAACTCCAATAATACGTACGTATTCCAGGCCAAAATTCGGGGGTTGGGTCAATCTCCGGATCGACCTGGGTTTTCGAGGAATCCGTCCAAGGGGTAGCAGCAATCCACCAGTTGGAGCTGACAAGGGCCAACAATACCGGGTTAGATTCCTGGGCGGGTCCTGGAATCTGACCAAATTTTACAAAAAATTTTTATATCTCCCTCCCAAAAATTTTCGGGGTGGGGAGGGGCAATTTGGTATAAATTTAGGGCGGGTAGGGAGTTGCTGGTATAATAGGGGTAGATTATCACCTGGCGTGGTCCTGGTGATAATCTAAGGGAAAAGTTGGTCTGCCCAACTATAATAAATAAATTTCCAATAGGTAGGAAAAAATAACACGACACGAAATTAGGCACAGGAATAAAATAAACACACCACTTGTCAACAAAAAGGCAAACGGGACTAATAAAATTCACGGGGGAATTGACAGGAAGTCAGGCGTCTGACTGGGACTTTAAGCGATGCGTGGGCGGGCCTTCAAAGGACCCAAGCAGTCAGGCGCCTGATAAGGACTCAAGCGGTGCGGGGGCGGGCCAAAAAAGTTAACACAAAGGTTTGCAATTGGAATGACGTCAATTGCAGACCTTTGTGAATCCACACGGGGGGGGATGGGTATATGAGACCGGCGAATCCAGTCAAAGGTAAGTGAAATAGGGAGGGGGGAAAATTATATAGGATTCTAAAAAGAATTTTTGGGCTAAGGGGGGGGGGCTAGAAAAATTAACTTAGGGGAGAGGGAAAAATAGAAAAAATATTTCGGGGGGAAAAAATAAAAGGGGAGAGCCTAGAACTGGCAGCCTAATGTAAAATATGGGGGAGCTAGGGATTTTAACCACTGAGCTCAAGCCCCAATTTTACAAGTGGAACTGTGCGCAGGACGCTGACCTACGACTGCGGGTGGAGATATTTAGTCCAGGCGGCTCTCTACCACCGACTTGCCTCGCCAAGGGGGGACCGGATAATTTTTGGGGGACGCCAACGGGGCGCCCAGCAAAAATTCGGGGGACGCACGCACAACAAGGGCTCAGTTATAAATCAGTTCCGGGCTATTCCCAGAACTCTACCTAGCTAGGAAATTAAATCAAACTAATTAGAACTAGTAAATAAATTAATTAAAGTAGTTGACAGACAACTGTTAGGTTTATTGGAAGGCACAGGACAGGGGATAATACAGCAGAGTCCGTCCGGCGGTATCCGGACAAGACAGACAAGGTACAGCGGACTTCCCGCACAATAACAGAAATAGGGGGCAAGAAAGGGAACAGAGACCAAGGGAAGGGGGACCAGCAACAAGTAGGGCGCAGCAACAAATACAATAAAATAGGGGGAGGGGAAGTTAGCTAAAGGAAGTTAGACCCAAGGAAGGGAAACGGGGGCAACCCCGCTAGTAGGTGGAAAGAGGGAAAGGGGGGGTGGTTAGGAGTTAACTTTTGAAAGAGTAAGCAAAAAGGAAGGGGGGTTAGATCAGGAAAACAATTAGAAAGGGAATTAGAAAAGGGGTTATTAAAGGAAGAAATCAAAGGCTGGAACTTACTCTTTAGGTGTAGAAAAAATGGGGGTGGGGCCCCGATCTCAAAATGAACCGACTGCACTGTAAGAATGAAAACTCCCAACTGACGAAAAGGTGATGTAATCATTCAAGGAGAATTTTGATATGCGTTGGGAACGGGAGGGTCGCTAAGCCAACTAGAATTGGAAATACATGCAATGTTAAGTTTACGCTCGGAAATAAGTATTTTTAAATAATTTTCAAAAGATGAGCATAAAGTTAGCACTGCACAATATTTAGGGGAGGGGTTTACATACAAAATAATACATAATTATGGAACTTCCCAACAATTATAATCATACAATATTTATGAGGAATTTGGGGGATTTTGAGGGATTTTGGGGGAGTTTTAGGAAAAATAGCGAAAGTGGGAAATAGGAAAGGGCTTGGAAGGGGGGTGATAACGGGGACGTTATTACCCACATTACACATTGGCTTACCTTCGAATTCGCCTCCAGCAGATTCTGATGACAACAGAATTATACGAATTTGTACTTGATCTTAGGCTAATAACCATAAATTTCATTGTAGTAACCTTGAACTTGAAGAGACTTGAAAATCCCAATAGGAAGCTTGGCATCTTTTGATCGGACCCCCGCCAACTTCCTAGCACCCCCCATTTGTCAGTTCGTTTATAATGACTTGCTAAAATTTGATTCTAAAGAGAATCTCTGACTGCATGTTCAAACAATTATATTTTACTAATAATCTCTAATCATAAGGATGATCAGTTCTGTAAATGGAAGACTCTCTTTCTTTTGCGTTTGTTCAGAACCTGATATCTTTCTCTCTTAATCCGAAATGTCTTCTTCTGGGCAAAGTCGAGGGGTTAGATTTGCAGTCATGTTCCTGAACTTTATCTTGGGAGCTTGTTTGTTATTTTGTAAAAGGATGTTTTTCAGAAAAGACAAACGTTTGTCACTCAGTTTATTTTTCTGCTGAAATAGCAACTGACGTGTTTCCTTAGAAACAGCCTGAGTCTTACATGTAATTTCGCCAACTTCTATAGTTCAAAGTAACAGAATCATTTGTTTTTGACTTCTAAAGGAACAACTACCTAATGTAATGTGTATATAAAGGTTGTCTAAACTTTCTGAACATGAGGTATGCCTTTACTCTTTGATTCTTAAATTTTGTATATACGTACTTAGTTTGGCTTGAGGTTATGCGCACTCATCACATTGTGCTAAAATCCGTTCTTTTGCGTCAGTTTCTTTTCACTGAAAATGTGCGTTCTGAAATCTTGTTATGGAAAAATCAACTCTAGCCTACTTCCTGTGTTTCGACAAAAGAAAGTCTTGTCAGAAACGTTGGGGTCTTTTCCAGATTACCCCCCCACGACTCAAAGTTCTTAAAACTCGACCAAATGAGCTGAAATTTGGTGTGGGTATGTTTTCGACCATGCTGAGTTCAAATATCGCAAAATTTTTCGATTTCGGGAAATTCTATTGTTTTCTGATTTTTTTCGATTTCTAAGGGGGGACCAAGGGTAACCGAAAAATTTTTTGTCTTCGATTTTGCTGGATAGTTGTATATAGGGGTTTTCTGGGCCGCAGAACACGAATCTGAAGTCCGTTTTTTGATTCAGCTTTTCGTTAGCTCAGCATAAGCTTACAACTTAAGCTTACAACTTTAGCTTATATCAAGCTAACGAAAAGCTGAATCAAAAAACGGACTTCAGATTAGTGTTCTGCGGCCCAGAAAACCCCTATATACAATTATTCAGCAAAATCAAAGACAAAAAATTTTTCGGTTACCCTTGGCCCCCCTTAGAAATCGAAAAAAATCAGAAAAAATCTAATTTCCAGAAATCGAAAAATTTTGCGATATTTGAACTCAGCGTGGTCGAAAACATACCCACACCAAATTTCAGCTCATTTGGTCGAGTTTTAAGAACTTTGAGTGGTGGGGGGGGGGGGTAATCTGGAAAAGACCCAAACGTTGTAGCTTTAGGTAAAGCTCAAGTTTTCCTCTTACATTTGACATTTCAAACGTAGAGCTATACATTTCTTTACTGTTGTGTCTGTAAAAGTAGATATATACGTCTCAATTCATCCAAATTGCAGATAAATTAGGAATCATTCCGAATGAGCAGACCAACCAATCATTTGCGGTTCGAATAGCACCCTTTCCAGTTTCCCCTAAAGTTATTTCCTGCTTTACGTTCACGTATAGGCGTACATTCCACCAAACCTAGCTTATGTGCAATAGCATACCTCGTTTCGGACGGAACTGTTACGAAGAAAAGAAAAATTAAAGTTAAAGAAAAGAAATGTTAAAGAAAATAGACACTCGGGTTAGCATTATAATGCAGTCTGTCTCGAAAGCAGCTTCGACTGGCTCCTAGCTTCAACTACAAAGCGTTTTCTTCCTCAGACTCGGAATATTTAAATGTAATATATACGTGTAAAAGTTTACAACAAAATGATCAAAAAGTCCGCCCCGCAGCCGCAAAGGAAATAACCTTGTAGACTACAGCCAAAACTTTAAAAAATTATCAATTTTTGTTTTTTGCGGCAGTCGCCTAAAACTTTTTCAGGAGCTAATCCTCTTCGAAGTCGGGGTTGGTTGACCCCCAGGTTCGACACCTTGTTAATGCATCCTTGGTGGATTAGTCAGACTTCGCTAGTTTGCATCATTTTCTGCAGAGTGCAACCCCCATTTAATTGCAAAGTTCAGAATCTTAAATGTAACCCTGATCATTAGAATTTAGCACTCGGAAGGAAATGTCTACGAGTATCCAACAGCTCTTCTGTGCTAATATAACTGAAAGCTTTCCTTTTTACCTTTAAAGAAGTATGTGCTTCAAATATATATACAAACAATTCATGGCTCAGTGAAAGTGACAAACCTTTAGCCAGACACTCCATCAAACTTTCCTAGAATTTCTGTCATTGTCTCCTTTAACTATCCAAAAAACAAATGTCGTCAAAACCTCCTTCTTTCAAAAACATTCGTGTTTCATTCTTTTTCTATTAGAGCAGTTGTACGCTACGCTGTATTTTGTATTGAGGAATCCCCGATGTCAGTGTAAAACTCTCACTACCCAACTACAGTATGACTGAACTACGACTAAATTTTAATTGGTGCAATCTTGAACCTTGAGTTGATCACGAATTATGTACATATTAGATTTAATTTGTGACGTAATGGCAAGATTGTATGTGAGCTTGATGCAGTCATCCCAACCAATATCCTTAACAACAGTACAGTCTACAGCACGTTGCTCCTGCGCTCTACAGCACGTCTACAGCACAAAAAAGTGTGGCATCAGCTTTTAGTTTGTTTTAGAAAATTTGTTTAAATGCTTACAGGAATACGCAAAAGAAGTTATCAAATTTGAATTTATAATTACATAATTGTGTTGGTGGCCATGACTGCAGCAACTGAATCTTCCATATTTATGATCTCAACTCCTTCAGTTGTAATTATCACAACTAATTCATCAAACCTAACCAATCAGGTAAATATAATCTCACATTACATAGTTGATTAAAGCTCAAAGGATTAGCGTGTCAACACAGTTTACAATTAACAACAAATATAATGATTATTATATATTCACAATATTTGTAAGGGTACTCGATTTGTCGGTGTAAAATTCAATTGACTGCTTTGTGCAAATCTTACACTCATTTTAATCACTTTCCACGTAGCTTAATCAAATCTAATTTTTCAAATTATCAGGGCTCAGCTTTTGCTTTCTGCTTTGATAATACATAATTACCTAATAATATTTATCTCGGCAATCAGTATTCCAGCGTGGGCAAATCGTTGGTTTATGGTGTTCACGCAAGAAGCCATTAGAGGGCTTCTCTTCACTGCATTGCGTAACAGTGCTTCGCCCACAATGTCGCTAATTGTCGCCCGTTTGGGAGGACGGGTCGACCAATTCGACAGCGCATAGCCCCTCCCCGTTTGGGAATGGGGGGGGGGGGGTGGGCGCGCCACAGTGGCCTTTTTGGGACTTGGAGGGAGATAGGCCAAAGCCACATGAGGATTTTAGGTAAAATCAAACATAAGAGTAGCACGTATTAAATTCTTATATGTATATATTGTTGGTTGATTATTTCTACCACTGTTTCATGTATAGGGCGAAGCGGACGGTGCGGTTGGCGTCGTAGCTGTGATCGTGATTGCAACAGCGTTATCAGTTTCCTGGACTCTCTGCGTTGCCTACCTGATGATCGATTTCTTCTGTAAAAGTGGAGCTAAAGACAGACTCCGTCAAACAGAGGAAGCCCTGGAAGCAGAGCAAACTGCTTGTAAGTCGGAGTCAATCTTCAGGTACTTGTTAACAAAATTAATATTTTACAAACTCAAGTAGTCATAGCTAGACGGTCTGCTGGAGAGATACAATGAAAAGGCGGATTCTTCAGGTCTCGAAATTATTTTGTTTACTGAAAAATACTATTAAAACCGCAATAACTGGAACAAGTGGAAAGTGTACTACTTCCTTCCCTCCTAGATATTTCTCCTTTCGGTATAAGTAGAAATATCCGTACAAGGGTAGTAGTATCTTCATATATCTTTTGAATATACTACTGCTATAGATAACTAAGGATGTGTTCTATTTTAGCTTTGCAACAGCAAAACAACTCCAATGGTCCTAGCATCGCCTTGGAAAGATTGAGATCTCGGCAAAGCTTCACTCACGTCCACACTTCCCTATCGCATATCGATGACGACTCTCCCATTGCTAAATCACCCCTTCCCTATGGCAACACATCTTCCGTTTTCCCTGAAAACAATACCGAAAACACTACAATTGAAGTATATCCCTTCGGCCAAGACGAACGCCGAAGTATTACACCAATGACTCGTTATGCTGTGAGTTCAAGGCAGCAGCAGTCCCCTTCACCGGTAGAAAATTAAATTCGGTGCTACATCATGTACCAATCCAGCTGTTTAGGATAAGGAAAAGTTTGGTTCAATGTAAAGTCAGCGACTACCTCTCCCTCCGTCTCCGGGTTCTGGCGCAACAAAGAGTTTGCCAAGGAAGTAGTTGTAAAAAAACTATAAAATAGCGGAGATGGACTCAAATGTGCTGGTGACTTTGCATCTATACTACTGCAAACATTGTGTCTAGCTTATTGAAATTGAAGGATCTAGTTAGTAAACGGCAAAAGGAAGGATACCCGGTGGAAATTTCATGAAAAATTTACAAAGATAAGCTACTGTAAGGTAAGCTGAAGTATACACTCACTAGTGACAGTTGCAAAGTGAAGCACACCTGACTTGCACTTAAATTGCGGAAGCTCCAAACTGCAAAATATACAAGTACGTATATATGTACAAGAATTATACAGTAAGTTTCATAAAATAAGCATGAAGTTTCATAAGCGGCAGTCTCGTTGACAAGATGCGCAAGGCAAGTGCCGGTAGGTAAATTCGTCTAATAAAAAATTTAACACAAGAGATTCTATAAAAATGAGTCAGCCAGGGTTAGAGATGTTAATTTAGCAGAATATTAAAATGCAATCCGCATTTTCATTTTATACTCTGCTAACCCATATATTTGTATAACCTATAAATATGCAAATTTTGAAGAAATTGACCCTGCAGGAGTTTGACCCCTTTAGCTTTTAAAAATGTCAATCCGGTAAGGACGGATTACGGTATTGTAGTCCTTCATACCAGAGATGGAACCGGGTCACCGGGACCGGGTCAGTTCGAGTCACTTTTTGGACCGGGTCACCGGGTCAAGAGCTTCGACCCGGTCTTGACCCGGTCTTCTGAATTTACCTCAAATTTTTGAAATTTTTGACTTACCAAGCTAAAATTTTAGCTTACATTTTTGTTCAATGTCCAATATTAATTGGCTTTTTTCTATATTTTGGTCTTGAGCATTTTCGCAGCTTGATGTTATTTGAATCTGTCTGTCTCTGGCAAATTATTGTCTAGCTTTTATAGGTTTTATGATTATTGCAGAACTGTATTTAGTAGAATATTGTTTTTCAGATTATTTTCGAAACCAAGGTAAACGTTGAAGTAAGTGAACAATTTAATTTAACTTAATTTAACGCAATACATAATGAAAAACTAAATTTTTAAAGTATATGCTCCGTGTTAATGGACAAATGTTAGACATGTTAGTGACATATTAGAACTACAAAATTATCGGATAAATTGCTACAGCTACCATCAAATGCATTTTAAAAACCTACAGCAAATGTATGTATGTCATAGTTATTCTTTTCGGGGTGGTGATGGAACACGGAAGTCAAAATTTTTTGCACATTTTGAAGTTTTCTGGAAAACCGGGTCACCGGGTCATCGGGTCACCGGGTCACCGGGTCAGGGCTCTACCGGGTCACCGGGTCAAGCCTAAGTGACCCGGTTCCATCACTGCTTCATACGTTAGAAGGAAAAATAATCGCGCAACCGGAACATTTGGCTGAGCATGCGTGATTCAGGCAAGAAACACCCCCAAACTAGAAAGGATTAATTATATATAGTCAAGAGTGAGAGTATGACACTCTTACACTAGCATGAACACATCATGCTAGGTATGCTCGGTGCGTTAGCTCGGGACCCCCCCCCCGGAACTTCCGGGGAGGGGTCCCACTTTGCACTATCTACACACTTTCATTTTCATATAAGCGTGTGTCTGCTCGCTAATTGGCCCATTAGCCTAAGACTACTGTAGGTAATTTATTAGTTATTATTATTAATTACTTATAACTTTAATTAGGTTAATGCGATTAAAAAATTAATTCGACAACTTTGTAGTATTTGTTCTGCTCTTTATAATGATATAAAAATTGTTGCACACTACATTCCTTCGAACTTTTGTATAATTAAACAATTTTTATACCATTAGAAAAAGCAGAAAAATGCTACAAAGTTGTCGAATTAGTTTTTTAATTGCATTAACCTAATTAAAGTTACAATTAATTAATAAAAATAACTAATAAATTACCTACAGCTTGCCTACAGTATTAGTCTTAGGCTAATGGGCCAATTAGCGAGCACACACACGCTTATATGAAAGGGTGTGTAGATAGTGCAAAGTTCCGGGGGGGTCCCGAGTTCGCACCGAGCATACCCTAGCACGATTTGTTCATGCTAGTGTAAGAGTGTCTCACTCTTACTATTATACACTCTTGATATAGTATATGCAAGATTACATAATAACAAAGAGTGTGACAAGCGCAGCACTCTTAGCTATCAGGCCGGGGACATGATTTGCACGATAACGGCTTCAGTAGTATAGTAGGAACATTTCGACCCCCGCTCCCGGGAGTCAATGACCTTGAAAGTTTAATGTCCCTTGAGGTTTGAGTTTGAAATATTTCTCCGCATTTTTGTTAACCCCATCTGTTCTCCCTAGGGCTTTGTTTTCGAAACTTCTCCTTGCCGTCCCTCTGTGTTCTTCCCCCGGGGCTTGGGACCCGGCGTCGGCCCATTACCGGACTCCTACCTACCTAGTCTATACACTACCTAATTCCTACGTACCTACCTACCTAGCTACCTAATTCCTAATCTACCTAAACTATAGTACACTACCTCATCTACTTCCTACGTACCTACCTACCTATCTTAGCTAATGTATTTACACTAACCTAAGCCCGGTCCATCACCATCTAATATTTTTGTGTTTTTATGTTTTATTCTTTTTAATTTTTTTTCTGTATACAATATACAACAGATATATACACGTAGCCCTGAAGAGGACTGTTGGGATAAAACAAGCACAACAACCAATACTAGTCATATGTAGGTTATATATCCAAAGGGACCGTACTCACCCCATCTGCTAACACTTTCCTTTTGGGGTAGACATAACCAAGGGCGTCCTTAGTTTGTTGATACTGGACTGTTTTATTTTCTGGATGCAGGAACCCCCGATTTTCCCCAGACTTTGTATTTCCTGTTTCTAAAACTTCTTTGAAATCTTCTGGGTCATATTTATTTAGGGCCTTGCTAACCCCTTTATGGGAGACCTTATTCGTCTTTCCCCAAGCTAGGTAAGTTTTACTACAAAGGGCTATTATACCATCTCCGGTCCATTCCTCTTTGAACAATCCAGGGATACGTTTTTGGGAAGGGTCTAGGACAAAGAAATCTTTAAGAGCCTTTTGCCATTGTTTTTCATTTCTAATAGGGACACAATCACTTAAGTTTTTGGAAGAGCAGGCGAAATAGAGGGAGTCGGTGTCCATTTGACACAATTGGAATGTTTCGGGCCACAAATTTGGTTTTAGGCAATCATAGTAGAATTGGAGCATCCTAAGTTTGGCGTATTGGTAGACGAAGAAGCCTACTAATTCCGGAAGTCGGTAAACAATTTTGGACTTTGCTGATTGAACTTCGTAAACCCCATTTCCCAGATCATCTAGTCTTCTAAACCTCCACCCATTCACTTCTCTGCTGGCTCCTGACCTTTGACAATATTTTACATCTTGGTGCTTTTCTAAGTTTGTAATAGTTCGGCCATAGTAAGAATTACCCAGAAGTTTGAACATTTCTCCCTTGAGTGCTAAATCTGGATCGGAATCGGCTGCAGATCGATGGTAAGTAACTTCATCTCCCAGTTCTTTGAAACAAGCCTTAGGTTTGAATTCTATTGCCTGGTAAATCTTAGTAATTTTTAGCCCGTGTTTTAAATACCACTTAATTAGAGGAGTAGCCAAAAGAATTTTCTTTCCAAAATAGCTTCCAATTAGACCCCTTCTAGGTTGATTCATAAGATCATTTAATTCGCAAAAAGTTTTCATGTGATCCCCAATGTCTTCCTTAGTAATTTCTACATTTTTGAAAATAGGGGTCATCTCAGCAAAATGTTCTTTCTTATCTTCAGGAACCTCAATATCTACCTCAACTAATCCAAAGAGTCTATTGGCTTGTATTTGGGTGACTAACTGTGCAAAAGTAAGGACCGATCTTTTTTTAGGGAGATTGAAGTGTTCCTCCATAAACTCTTCCATATCCGGGGAATCTTTTAGGTCTTTATCAAACTCGCATTCCCACTTTTCAAGTAAATCGAAACCGCCATCCTTAATTGACTGGGAGACTCTTTCTGTTCTTTCCCTTCTTTTAGTTCTATCTTCTGGGTCCTGATTCCTATCCAATTGGCAGCCGTGCCCGTGGAAATAGCACCCATGAAATTGTAGGACTAGATTCTTTTCGGAGACCCACCCATCCACTTTAGATTTTCCTATTCTTTTTTGTCCCCCATTGTAAGCATGCTCAACTCGAACCCCCATTGACTTTGCCATATACTCCAGCCACATTGCTTCTTTTCTACCCCGTTGTAGCCATCTCTTGAATTTCCCATCTTCAGTGGGTTTCCATTCGGCGTACAAACCTGTGGGCATTTCTTGCATTGTACACCAGAGATATAGGGCATTTGCATCGAACCCAAAAATTTGAGCAACTTTGAACCCATTTGTAATTTCAGTTACCCCGGCTTCATGATATCTATGGAACACCAAACTAGGCCCACCAACTATGTTATCCTTAATTAATTTATGCCAATGTTTTGTGAACTTATTAACAAGGGGAACGATCGTATGTTTTGGAATTTTATTCATCATATGTTTATATGCTAGCCCAGGTAGAGAAATTGCCCCACTTTTAAACATGTCAATCCCCATAGTTTTCCAAAATTCTATCATCTTTTCGGTAGCTTGAAGGAAGGGCCCTACATCCAAATTATTGTACCAAATTAGTTGCTCTCTTATAGTTTTGAATTTGTATTTTCTCCACGCTGCCACAACGGCTATAAAGTCCTCATCTGAAATTTCTTTTTGTTTAAGGGTTGAGTAGTACAAGTCACGGTGGGGGAATCCTTGGTTTAAAAATTCAAGGGAAGTGAAGGCTTCATAGGGGAAGGCAACTTTTTGATCCTCAATTTTGAATCCCTTTAGCCACTTTTTGTAGGAGGTCCCAATGGCAAGGTAATTTGTAATGTCAAGGAAGTACAATTTTGGGGTAGAGAGGGCCATGCAGTTGTTATTCTTTTTGACTACATACTTAATTTCTTGGCCATTTAGGAGTAAATTTTTGATTAAACAAGATTTTATAAGGTTCATATCAAATTTTCCTGAGTTGAATCCTAGAGTTGGAACTGCCTGAAGCCATTCTTCGAATTCGGCTAGAAGTTTTTCGTGCTCAGCTAGACCAGAAAGGGTGGGCTCATAGATTTCCGTAAGAAGTTCGTAGGCCTTATCGGCTATCACTTCCATATAGTCCTTCATTCGGACCACTAAATCGTAGGGATCCCCAGTAGTAATTAGGCAATTTGGAGCTTCATAACCTGGTACATTGGATGCAATGGAAACTGAAGCTGGGATTAGTTCTTTTTCGTAAATCAACTTTGGCCCACTTTTCTTATCAGTTTCCTTGAACATACATTCGAAATCGTAGGCAATTCTAAACGGGTAGTACCATTCTGGCACCGGGATTCCTAACTCGCTTATCTTTTGGAGAATCGTTTTCGTTGGCCCAACTCCACCACCAGGAAAGATATGCTTTATACCTTTCTCACAGCTTTTCGTATGTTTCATGAAGTTGCCGTGATGGTGGAATAACTTATCACAGTTTGAGCACTTCCAAGTTTGGGTGAATTTGTTCACATTTTTGATGAAAGAGAAGTGGTTTTCATAAATGTTTAGGGCCATTT
>JASAND010028601.1:0-18626 GCA_030248195.1 Trissonchulus latispiculum
ATTTTGGGTCAAAAATAAAATTTTTCAAAAGTGATAAAATTTGGTATCAAATGAAAGCCCTAAGTAAGCTGAGCAATTTTTGCGGTGTCGGATTTATGCCTTTCTCAACCGGAATTTAAAGGATAGACATAGGCCCAACACACATATTATCCCCTTTTGTGCGGAGCATTTTTGTTACTTGTGTATATATACATTACGCATATATATGTGTATAAAGTTGCAAATAATGTGCATAGGTATATATATATATATATATATATATATATACGTATAAATTGTACCATTTTAGAAACAGCTTCCTCACCTGGCTCTCAGCTGTGAGCGATCTTCAATATACCGTACACGCCAAAGAAAAGGGGCCCCTTCACTGCCAATTTTCCCTCTTTGTCAGCGACTATGATATGACTTTGACATTTCTTTCATACGTATGAAACCATTTGTTTGCATTAGTGATTGTGATTAACACTTTCATGTCAGGGATATGTCGGCTCGCTGACTTTTTCAATGAAATGAGTTTGGGTAGGATGCAAAAACTGTGACATGTCTCTGTCCATTGTAGTTGCTCATAATCACTGATGTATATATATATATACACAGGGGTTCATATTAAAATCATGTCAAAGTCATATCACAGTAGCTGACAAAGCCGGACATTTGTCCTTGACCTGGCCCCTTTTCTTTGGCATGTACGTATATATATATATATACTGTACGTAGCTGGCAATTTGCTCAGAATAAACCTAAGCGCTTCTGATGGTGCTTCTCACAAACGGTGTTTTTCAGGCCTATTTTTGCTGCGGGCCTCTGCGCGGACTTCATCGTCCGGCGGCCTCCCCCTAAACACTGTAGACACCTAAATTTTCCATGGCTGAAACCCTCTTCAATGGGGGCCAGCATGGAGCCCCCATAAGGCTCGGTTTCCATTGCTTAAACTGACTCTATATGCTGCTTAACTTCTAGACCTTCAAAATATTGGAGGGAGCTCATCTGAAACGAGGGGTGCCTGCATGCCTTTATGATTTTTTTGCAAATTCTGTCGTCTACTGCGGGTACTCTATGCGAATAAAGGTTGGAACATGGGTGGTTATATAAAATGTATTTAAAATCAAGTGTTTTCATGTTAAAAACGGCAAATTTCTTAAACAAAATAGTGTGAAAGATTTCAGCAATGAATAAAGTTCAACAATGAGTCAGAAGAAGTCAGCCTTGGATCGCTGTATTTGGCTTTTTCCTACGGGGCGTGAGGGGGGCCTCTGTCCCCCAGCAACTGGTCCTCCCCAGGAATTGCCCCTTCAAACTTGGGTCGCCCGACAGAAGCGCTCCTGTTCAGGTGTTGCCGTGCCGGGCCCCCAGAATTCAAAAGCTAACAGAATAATAGGGTTTTTGTGGTTAATTTCGTATATGTTCCGCCTTCACTGGTTTTTAGGTCTTTTTACGCATTTGTAGCCATTTTAATCTTAAATTTACGTTAACAATTGTTCAGTTTTTAGCTCATCAGCAAGAAATAGCTATTTTTAAGCATTTTCGAACCCCCTTCCAGAAATCGTTGTCCCCTCCAGACCTATGGGGGCCCCCTCAGACTTCCCCCCTCCAGAAGTTTTGTCCTAGCAAAAAGCCATTGTATGTAGTAGACTTGGAATATCATTCTCCATTATACATATATATAGATGCGCAATATCCTGCGTAAGTTTTTTTAATGAAATTTTGGTTAGTGCCCGGTGAGTGGATCTCCTCCAATTCATTAGCATCCAGTCCCTAAAGGGTCTAATTATTTGGAAAATGAGCTACGTAAATCTTAATTTTTATCTTTGGTATTTTACTCAAAGCAGCTTGGATTTCTGAAGAGTTTTAGTAAAAAATACCACCTGGAGAATGCGATGCCGTAGCTTTTGGAGAATACTCCGCTTTTACTCTGACTTCACCTCCCCCCCAAATGTTTGTTATATATACACGTTAGCATACGTAATATTAGGTTTTGACCATGCAATACGTATATACTAGGGATCGACCGGAATTCCGGTTCCGGTACTTTTTGGTTCCGGTTCCGGTTTTTGAAAACGTACCGGAACCGGAACCAATTTTAGCTTATTATAGAAATTAAAATTTTATCAAAACTTTAAAATATTTTGTCAAATTTCTTTGCACATTTTGAAAAATTGCGGTCCTGTTCAAACCAGAATATATATTCTTTTCTCAAAAATTTTCGCCTGCGGCGCTATTATGTGTCTGAGACTGTTTAAAATTAGTAATTGCAACCGTTAATTTATTGTTAAGAATATTACGTAATATATAGAATAAATGTAATATATATATACTTAGTTCAGAAAATTAGAACAGCTAGCACAAGTACGCCGATTCATTTTTAAAATTTAAGTATTGATGGGAGATACTATATGTTAAAATATATTGAAGCCTTGGCGTAGACCTATGCTATTTCAGAATTATATAGTGCACTGTTGTGCAATTATATATGTGTGTGTCTTGGCTCAAATCTTATTTTTAATCGTTGAAATAGTATGAAATATACGTATATATACATTTTTTCTGTTTGTTTAGTATTTAATTTAGCGCAGACCGCAAAACTAATTTAGCGCGGAGTGCAACATATTTATATGCTAAAAATAATGGATGGAAACAAATAGCAAGGGTTTTAAAATATTTCAAAGAAATGTCATTTAAAATTCAAAAATCTAGATGAAGCTAGCCGAAAAGGAGAAATTTCGTTTAATTCAACAAGCAGAAATTAACGTTTAATTCTACGTTGTTTGAAACGTGTAAAAAGTATATACTTTAGTCTAATACGTATATATTATTTATAATATACCTACAGAAATGTGCAAAAATTTGCATTGTAAAATGAATTGCAATTTGCAAAAAACTCAGAAAACCCAATAACAAAATATAAAATTATAATAATTATATACATTACAAGTCACCTGTGGGAAAAATTTAAAAGCTGGTGTTCTAAACAAGTCCAATTTTTGAAACTACGTATCTAAGTTCAGCCAGATACAGCCAGATTTTAAGACAAGAAGAGCAATTTTCAGATAAATTATTTGAATTTCTCTCTTGAATTTATAAAGAATAAATAACTTAAGATTATATATAATATGAGAATAAAAGTACCTGTGGACAGCGTCATTTTTATTTTGTGTTTTGAACATGTTGCAACTTTTCTTGGAGCTCTGGTAAAGTTAGGTAATTGAAATTATTGATTATAACTAGAAATTAGCAGGCAAATGAAATAAAAATTAACATGTGCTGGCTTATTATGCCGAAAGCTTTTAGAACAATTTTTGATATTCGCAGATATTTCATGGGCTCAATTTTTATTATTTATTTATTTAGCTTAATATAATATTAAGATTAACTAAGAAATTAATTTTTATTTGCCAGTAAATGTCCTTTAAATGTCAACTTGCATTCAATTAAATCATTCACCGAAATTCGGTAAGTATAGTAAATATATACGCCGCTTATTGTATCGCGAATGTGCTCGCGCGAAGTACTCATACTGTGTATAATGAAAGTTTTAAATCTATATAGTAAAGCTTAAGTATAGATACGTATATAGAGTAAGACAAAATTCTCACTATAGCTTGCAAATTTCATCATCGTGCACTGAAATAATTATAGGAATATATATGTCGTGGTCTTTTTGCGAAATCGGTCTTTTCGCGAAAAGACCAACAATTTCGGTCTTTTCGCGAAGTGCCCGGTCACATTGAGAAATTAGTTTAAACTACGCTCATTTCTGCTACCAGCCCGGTCTTTTCGCGAAAAGACCAAGCGTGTTGGTCTTTTTGCGAAATAAGTCAAATCATAACATTATTTATGAAAGCTGATTCATCTATGATGCAAAATTTATGGGGTCTGCTCTGTATTAGCAAATATTTCAAATAAGAGACTTCACTACAATGTTTTGAATAACAAAGTTTTGAATACTTAATTCTTGCCTGGGTTCTTATCTCATACGTTACAAGCTAGTATTCGTAATAACAGTAGTTAGCATCGTGTGACATGGCTGCTGAATTTGGTCTGCAACACGACCAAATTTTTTGGGAAAGGCTAACCAGGTATATACTATGCAGAAAAGCCAAATAAAAAGCCCTTGACGTCCTTACAACAAAAGGAACTTATTCTGGAGATCAAAGATGCAGTTACAAAGAAAACTCTAAAAACAAGTCGAGAATACAGACTATTGCACAAATACGACTTTGTTACCGTTGGAAATGTTGAAAAATGCACGAAATAAATCAAAAATTAAAAAATATTCTACTTATACTATTAACAAAATACTAATAAAACTCGTACATCGTGTGTTGTTATACGCTAAGCTTTGAATTGACTGAAACCCAAAAATTAAAAATTAATTGTTTGCTAATACAGAGCAGACCCCATAAATTTTGCATCATAAACGAATCAGCTTTCATAAATAATGTTATGATTTGACTTATTTCGCAAAAAGACCAACACGCTTGGTCTTTTCGCGAAAAGACCGGGCTGGTAGCAGAAATGAGCGTAGTTTAAACTAATTTCTCAATGTGACCGGGCACTTCGCGAAAAGACCGAAATTGTTGGTCTTTTCGCGAAAAGACCGATTTCGCAAAAAGACCACGACATATACAATTCAAACGTTATTACAATGTTCTAGTAGCTATAAAAAAGCGAAAAATTGGGCAAAAATTGTCCAAAACGTCAGAAAAAATTTTCGATTTTTGTAGTGTTAAAGAGCTGGTTCCGGTTCCGGTTTTTCGGAGTTCCGGTCGATCCCTAGTATATACATGTATCGCTCAAGGCCGCACCCAGAGGGGGGGGGGTTCATGATGTCTAGACCCCCCTTTGGGGTGACAAAATGAAAATTTTTTTGCTTTTTTATAGCAAACACTGCTATTGTTAGGAAGTTTCGCGCAGCCGGCGCGATAATTTACTTTTTGCAGGAAATAAACATCCAATGTACCATTTTCTGGCAAAAATTCAAAAATTCTTCAATTTGTGGAGAGCTCCGCCCTCCAGACCCCCCGTTGCATTCTACGTTGGATCCCCCTTTCCAAAATCCTGGGTGCGGGCCTGGTATTGCTCTTGTAGGTTTCTAACTGTCGCTCTTTTACATCTTGTTTTTCTTCCTGTTCAGGTGTTGCTCAGTCCTTAGCCTTTCTGAATGCCCTGCGACGAGACGGCCTGCCGCCAGACATTCAGGCGTCCATAGCGGAGTCGGAGCCGGGGTGGCGTCGACTCGATCTGGACCAGCTGTTGACTCGGGCCATTCTAAAGGCCCACCAGATGGACTCCACCTGTGATCGGTTGCCGAAACGCTTTGACCCTGAGCAGCCCCATATCAACTTCATTACCTACTGGGGAATTCCCAGCAAGCGCCAGAATAGTCTTCTCCTTCGTCAGCTGCTTCGTCTTGGTCTAATCACTCTGGGACGGTAATTATATATAGTCTTGTTTCTTTTAGTTCATTTTCATGGGCGCACCCGGGGGAGGGCGGTTGGGGAGGTTGGGGATTCGGACCCTCCGGGATTTTCTTGGGGGAATCATAAAATGAGCTTTTTCGGTGTGTAAAACTGAAAATGGAAATTTTTCGCGCCTGAAATCCAGAGTTTTTAAAATGTTTCGCGCGTGCAGCGGCCCTTTTCTACCTCAATACCTCAAATTTTCCGCTCATTCGGCGTACATCTGTATCAGTTTCTGAAATGTTTTCGCCAAGATTTTAAAGTAGTAAGAGTTAGTAAAATTTCTAACATTTTTTAGTAAAATACTGTATATAACATTCACATTTTAAATCCTTTTAACGGTTTCCAAGACGGAATGTTTCGTAATTTCGAAACATTGTCTGCATTTTATGGGTTCCCATTACGCATTTTTGCACAATGTCAAAAAATTTCTGCATTTTTGATTCAAAACTTTTTCAAAGTTTCCATGACGAATTTTTTCATAACTTCAAAAATTTCTCAACATCAATGTTTCTATTATGGATTTTTGCGCAATGTCAAAATTTTGAAATATAGGAACCTTTAAAACGGTTTCAATAAAAAGCTGAGAAAGTTTTTTGGAGCTATGGAATTCGTAACGGAAACCTTTAAAGATTTGAAATACCAATGCTAGTCAGAGGGGGGGGGGAAACATGACGGAAAAGAAGGGGAAAACATGGTCGCCTACTCCCCAACCATAGCAGATGCAGCTGCCTAGTATAGCCCATTAGAAAGAGCAAGTCTAGAAGTATACCCTACAGTACCAGATTGGTTTCTAAGTTTGATTCTGTAAGTACAGTACTTGACCAAAGTTGACCTCCCAAAATTGGCCAAAATGCTAAGGATTTTCGAGTTTACAAGTCTATATCTAACCAACTATCAAACTTTGGCTACTATAAATTGGCATTCGGGCATAATTTGACTTGCTCTATCACATGGCAATAGTGATTTTCCCCTGCATACACCCAGTAAAAAATCTGAACATATTTTCCCCCACATTGGGTCCACTAGAGCGGGGAAAAACATGGTGACCAAATTTTGAACACGACTAACTTGTTTCTAGTGATATTCTGCATATTATGGCCAGTTCCCAGCAGGTTTCATGCCCAAACAGGTTAGGTACGGCGGATTTAGCATTTTGACCAAAAAATCGGATTTTAAGGGGGGGGGGGGCTACGAACGGGTTGGCACAACATCGTCGGAGAGAGCTACTTTCCCGCCCAACGTTAGTCAACATATCAAAGTAAAAAAAGTTTAGGGTGGGCAACAATATATCTCATATACACCGTTTTTGGCAGGACGCCAAAGTCGAAATTTTGGTGCGAAAAATTGGATTTTCCAAAAAGCTTTTTTCAGCTCTGGTGAATTAACGGTTTGACTGATTCTGTAACTTTTAGCCATAAATGTTAACTGTTACTAGTGCTAAATATTAAAAGTATTCCGACTTTCGAGCGTTGCTTCCTTCTTTACTTATAACAGCTCAAAGTTTGAAATTTTGCAAAAAGTTGCGAGGTGACCGTGCGCCGTTTTCGATCTAATAAAATTGGCAGCCCCTAGCCTACCCCAGCTTTTTGCCAGTTATTAGGCTCTAATAGGGGCATACTGTCTGTGAGTTTCAAGGGCTTTGGTTTTCTGGTTAGTGTGCTAGCCAACTTTTCGTTAAGAAATAACCCTTATTAGCTAGCTAAGCGCAGTAAAAATAGGGTCAAAAAATTTTTTGTCTCCGATTTTGCCGAAAAGGTGGTTATAGGGGTTATTTGACCTGCTGAATCCGAATATGAAATCCGTTTTTCGATGTGACGCTTCCTTCGTTCAGTATGTGCTTACAACTGTCTTAGAGCTTTCTGGAGCGATCGCCATCCATACTTCGAGAAATCAATCTTAGCATTTCTAAACATTGGAGCGAGGTTTAGTGACATAGCTTTCGGCACATCTTGGTGCACTCACTGGCCTGTAATGTGCAAAGTTTCAGCCGATTCTGCCACAGTACTTTGGAGTAATTGACTCACATCTTCGAAATGGCGCCAAATAACAGCGACAATATCGATAATATTGACAATATCGATAACAGCACTGCGAACACAGGGATTAACGAAATCACGTCATTTATACCAAAGTTAAGACAGATACTTGGAGTATTAATTGCCGCAAAGTTTGGTTCATTTGGTAAACCACAGCTCATTAGAAGTTAGTTAACCTCTACCCGTATAGACCTGCAACACCCAATTTTTCGCATTTTGATCGTATCGCACAGAAAAGTAGGCAATGGTCTAGAGATTATTTTACGCGATATCAAAGCACTATATGTCAGAACTAATTTCTGAAAATTTGGGTACTGTGCCTTGCCCATAGCGATCAGGGCGAGGCGAAGTTTGTGTACGTGTCATGTCGAGCTTTGGACCGATAACACCAACTTCTGATGGCTCCACAGGACGCTACGATGTATGGAATTATTTCAAACTTTAAACTATTTTACACTTAACCTAATACTATTATGTGGCAAAAGACTAGCTAGCTTTTCCAACATCGAACTTTTAGTGAAATTCGTAGCCCCCCCCCTTAAGCTTGCTGTGAGGTTAGAAGGGTGCCTAAGTAGTTTTGCACGCTAAAAACAGCTGAAACAATGCTTTTAAACCATTCTAAATGGTTGGTTTGTAGAAATCCGTGCCATGTTTTTCCCCCCCGCACCATGTTTTTCCCCGATTTGCGGGTAAAAAAACATGGACAAATCCTGTTACTGCCAAAGCTGAGTGAGGTATAAGAGAAGTTTGAATATACGGTTGGATAGGTATTTGCCCACGGTACATAACGGTATACTCAAACCGATCCAAATCCAAACGAAGAAACTGTTGGAGGTTTGCTTCCCTATTCGTGTTTTTCTCCCCCCCCCCCTGACTATACGAATGCTTTATACTTATATAACCTGGACTGACGTATCCAATAACACTCGAAAGGGAGTATTACTTTATACTTTATCCCTGATTTAAGCTTCAGATGCTAATCTGGCTTTTTCCTAGGCAAAAATCTTTGGGGTGGGAGAAAAATTTATCGAAAAATTCTTAAAAAATTGTGTTGAGTTAAAATATTAACTATTTTTAACCTAAATTTAAGTTTAAAATAGCTAAAAAATGCCTAAAATCCGGGGAAGCCGGAAAAATTTTTCAAAATTTACCCTCAAATCTCTATTTTTTCGGGCACTTTAGAATTCTGGGGGGCCCGAATCCTGGGGGGGCGACCCAAGTCTGGGGGGAGGGGTCGCCAGGCCCCACCCCCCCCCCCTCCTGTAGTTAAAGGCCAGATATTGTTGTAATTATGTCTGGGGGGAGGGGTCGCCCGGCCCCACCCCCCCCCCCTCCTGTAGGAAAAGGCCAGATATTGTTGTAATTATTGTAAAAATAATTACAGTAGTTATCTATGTTTCAGTTCATCTGTTCAAGTTCAGACGGCACTTCACCCGAGCACTCGGGTCACCCTTGAACACCAGCAGGGTCAGACCGTGCATTTGCCCACGGAACCGGAAGCTATCCTCCTGGCCGCACAGCCCCTCTCGCCCAAGGCCGGTTCTGAGGAGATCCTAGCCAGCCGAGATCAGCCTTTGGAAAACATTGAGCCAGTCGGCCCGCTGGTTGATCTGGTCAAGGGGGCCATTGATCCGGATTCGATGATTACGACGTTCCCCTATTCCGGGTTACTGACAGATGCTGTATCACCTCGATCACCTGTTCCACCCAGTGTACCGATTCAGCCGGCCCTATGCCTGTTCAATCAGCCCTATGACTATAGTTATCCCTGGACCGATGAACAGAACACGGCACAGTTGGTGATGAATCTTGGCTCTGTGGCGTTGGCGATCGCCCGACATCGCCAGGCTATTGAAAAAGACACCACTGTGGGGGAGCTTTTGGACTCACCTGTAGTGTTGCATGGGATTCAGGTTTGTCGTAACATGATTGACTTTGCCACCCTTCAGTTGAATAGCCTGGATTTGACTGGTCAGTCTGGTAGTGGGTCGAAAAATTTGGTCTGGATTGATGGCGGTCACCGATTCTTTGCCCAGGGCATTGACTTTTGGAATGACTTTGTGGAAGTGAATGAACTGAATGTGGACCTGTTTGGGAAGGTTTGGGCTCTGGTGGCTGATTGTGCTCGATGATACTGTTGATTTGCTTTCATTCTCAGCAAATTGAAATTAACACTTTGTTGCTGTTGCTGTTTGTTTATGATTGTATGTTTTGTTTTATTCAGAGTAAATAGTGGAGCTGTTAAATCTTTTGTTTCTTGAGTAAATTTGTTTAGTGTTGTCTACATTGTCTTGTTCTGCCTGCTAAATAGTTCGGTGTTTTAGAGAAAGGTGCTATACCAAAAAGGGTTCATGGGTATAAACTTGTTCCCATTCTTACCTGCAGATATGCCAGATGTTATTGTTCCTAATTTATCTCTATCGCCATTTTCATAAGTGTGTGTTTAGAGGTAGGGCCGGTTCTACTAGAACCGGTTGGAGCTTGGAACCGGTAGGATTTGAAACCGGTCGGTTCCAGGCTGTTAAAAGCTGGACTTAAAAACTATTTTTTGCAAAATTTACAAATTCCAAATGGAATTTGTAGTTGATATTTATACTGTATTTTCAAGCTAGTGACTGAAGTAGAAACTAGAAATCTAGTTTGAGCTGAAACTGAACAAATCTAGACCTGGATTATATTTTATTGCAAGAAAAACACTTTATTCTGAAATTTCGTAAATTTTTGTTTTCATGCTTTTCCTGTTTCAATTTTTATTAGGTGTATTCTATGTTTAATACAAAAGTCAATTTTTGATTTTTTTATTTTAACGAATTGTTTAAAATTTCATCTTCTAAAATTACTTTTGTTAACTGATAACTGTTGTTAAGACGTGCACTTTCTTTTGGACTTGAACGATAGAACGGAATGAAAACTTTAACAAGCTTTTGCAGATTAACCTTATTTAAAAAAGGTTAGAACACGTCTTAAAGTAGCCAGAAATTAGCTACCTCTGGGTATATCTTATATATGAATAGATGGTGGTGGTGTCAGGATGCAAGACAGACACGGCAATATGAGAAAAAATAAGTTTCCAGGAATAGAAAACTTCAAGTTTTTCAGGAAATGAAAACTTTGAAAGTTGCGAGTACTTATTTTCTTATTCTACTTCTTCGGCGTGTGAGGAGAAAGTCGACAAGTTCAAGTATATAGAACGAATTGTCTGTGTAAGTAATCTGTTAGCTATTTTTGCATATTTCCTCGTTAAATATAACTTTAATATTAATTCCTCACTCATTTGGTTATGGCATTGCTTATAAGCATTTAACTGCATAAAAATTTTTCTGGAAACTAATTTAAGGAAACGGTGATGAAATTTATTAATTTCATTCTTTTAGAATTTCATGTCTCATGTTTTGAAATGTTTTAATTAACGAAATATTAGGGAATTGTCCTATTTCTTACACTTTGTAAACAGTTTTCAAAATGAGAAATGTTTCATATTTTGGAACGAGAATAGTTTTTGTCTTGTATTCAGAATCTATCGAGTTCCTCCTTTCTGAGTATATACTTACCAAAAATTATAATTCAAGGAAACGGTGATGAAATTTATTAATTTCATTCTGTTAGAATTTCATATTTCATGTTTTAAATATTTTAATTATCGAAATATTAGGGAATTGTCCAATTTCTTACACTTTGTTAACAGTTTTCAAAATGAGAAATTTTTCATATTTTGGATGTCATATATGTTTGTTCACCACACTAATGACACTTTATGAGGCGACTGGCGGCGAAACTATCTTTCACTTATTTTGTAAAAGATTTTTCCAAAGCATCCTAAAGAACTTAGTTCTACACTTCTCCACTGATGAGCCGCAAGTGTTTGAACCAAGTATGGCAGAGGTCGCATGCACTACTAATATAGGAATTTAATGTGTTTTTACGTGTACGTCAGGGCTTCAACTATCCCTATATTCCTATTTTTTCCCTATTTTTTCGGAGTCGCCCCATTTTTCCCTATATTGAGTGAAATCGCCCTATTTTCCCCTGTTTTTAGGACAAACTGTTAAATTTCTACCTTTAGAAAAGTAAACGTTTTTGCGTTAACACTTGAGGTTAATTTTTAAATATTCAAAAAATTTTGCCTGCGGCGCATTGTCTTTTTAATGCAGATGCATATAAGCAGCTTTTTATTAGAGCTCTTTTCGTTTATATATGCTTTCTATATTTAATTTGAAATTTTATTAGTTACATATTAAATTTAACTTTAACTCAATTTAAACCTATTTTAAATTTAAGAAGAAGGCAGTTTTTGTTGATTTTACTAAAATCCTTTCAAAATAATATGCTACAGCTGCCTAAGTGGTTTGTAGCAACAGAAGCAGCAAGTCTTGAGCTTTCGGGCGATGTGCAACTTACGGCGGGGGCAGTGCTCTCGATTTTATAGGCCTCGTGGATGCCCTAAACCTTTAGTAACTAAATGTCTCCACTCAATTGATTCAAATGTGGTATGCAATTTTTTGCTGACATGTTTTCCGACATGTGTTAAACCAAACCTAGATCCATGGAAAATTAGGAATATTATTATAATAATTATAATTATAATATTTTTGCAGCCAAAATTTTTGAAAATTGAAAATTCGCAAAAATTTAATCTTGACTAGCAATAATCGGTCTGCGAATTTTCAAAATCGCTTCGCCCAGATCGAGCTATATACTACTGAAAGTATATATATACGTGCTGTCACTGACGCTGCGTATGTACAATGACAACCTCGTTGTAATGATTTACCTGTTTTCAATGATTTACGTATATGCACTTTTGTTAACAGAATTTCTTGTTTTTTGCTAGCAGTTTCCAAAAGTCGCCATTCTTTGAAAATTTCATACAGGGTTAGTTTTTTCCGAAAAAATTGAGGAAAAGTTGTTTTTTGCTTTTTAACATTTTTTAAGTTTAAGTTTTTTTAAGTTTTAGTTTGTTTTTAATATTGCTTAGATTTTTTCCAATACGTCCCCTGCCCCGGTACTGGTAAAATGGCCGAATTTGAACGAATTTGAGCTGTATCTTTAGCTGCAGTTTTAAGCAAAGATATGCACCAGGGGCTGGCATCTTAGCCTGGCCATGATTGGGTCAAGGCATGAAATTTGTGGTCCAAATTCAAATTTTTGAAAAATTCAGATTTTGTGATTGAAGAAAACAAACGCAATGCAATGAAAAATACGGACACTCCTGTTTTTTCCTTCAAATCCGTGAGAAATCTTAATCGTAATTCTAATCGAATGTATGTAATTTACCGAATTTTTGTCGTTCGAAATTTAAAAATTTTGGTCAAAATATGTCCGACATATACACTAAAAGATGTCACTAAATTTTGGCCCGACCGGGAGCTCGAGACCGGGGACCACCGGGACCAGGTACATCCCTTATTTGTTGTGGAAGGAATTTTTTGGAATTTTCGGAAAATTCCAAAAACTTTAAATTTTCGTTGTGACCGCCAATTTTGCTGAAATATTATATCTTGTCGAAAAACTGTATATACGTAACCGAGAATTTTACGAATTCTGAAAATACCTGAAAAACCTGGTTTACGTTTTGTTGTGCCTTAGTTTCCTGGCTCCGTAAAACCAGTGTACATGAAAAACCATGCCTTGTGGCTAGAAGCTCGTTTGTGACATGAATAAAGTATCCCTATATTTCGCCCTATATTTTTGTGGTAAATCCCTATATTTTGCACTATTTTTAAATTTTCCGCGGTTGAGGCACTGGTGTACGTATGGTAACTGGAAAATGTTGGAATTAGCACGAGAGTGTATTTTATTTTTTTCTTTAATATTGGACGGGCTTCTGTTTTTGTTCACTTCATCCCAGAAATAAATTCCGAAAAAGGAAAAATAGTGGTACGTAAACTAACTTGTTTCTATAATATACTTCTTGAGAGGCACCGTAGTATTTAGTGATACGGATCGGCAGCCAAAATCACCTACCGATCCGATCCGATCCAGCCCCGTTTTAATTAAAAAATCCAATCCGTTTTAATCCAATTAAAAATTTTAATTTTCAGTTGTAGATACTTAAATTGCTATGCCTTCCCATTTCCCATTATTTTGCAAAACTTCATCAAACTTGGCTTCTGAATCTTATTGAATAATCCTGAAAGTCCGTATCAGAAACTGCAGCTGCAGAATGTGTGTAGTCACCGTTGAAAAACAACTATTTGCTTTGTTTTGGGAGTTTAAGATCTAGTGAGAACTACATAAAAGATAGTGAGAAGTGAGAACTATACAAAGATAAGATAGAGTTGCAGACACTAGGGTATATATACGACCAAAAAACGTGCGCATAAAACAAGCAATGTATATGTTTTTAATATTGTTCGGAAATGGAGGCGACATGGAAAATCAGGAAAAATCCGGAATCCCGGGTTTTATTTACGGAACATCCAAAATATTCAAAAGTTTGCTAAAATTTATGCGCATTGAAGAGTGTCCGTAATGAAATAGATCTGGTTCCGTGGCATATTTTTGCTTTTACAACCTTTTCAACCAAAGTGCACCAAATTATCGGTTTTACAAAATTTCCGGTATTTAAATGTTTTAATTCTCACGATATGATGATCATGTAAAAGCTGTTGACAATCTGAACACGTTTTATAATAGAATCATTTCCCAAAATAAACAGGATTCCCAAATTCACGAAAACAAGATTTTTCCGGATTTAAATGTTTT
The DNA here is from genome assembly GCA_030248195.1 of Trissonchulus latispiculum. Classification (NCBI taxonomy): domain Eukaryota; kingdom Metazoa; phylum Nematoda; class Enoplea; order Enoplida; family Ironidae; genus Trissonchulus; species Trissonchulus latispiculum. The sequence continues at coordinate 14,204 of JASAND010028601.1, forward strand.
CCATTACCAACAGTTATGGAGTTATGGATCTTGACTCGAAAGGTCTTGACGAGCTGAACAATCTTTGTAATACAACTAAATCCCAGAAATTCGCCCTGTTTCAGGAATTCACAAAAACTTCAATCTATGAATAGTTAACTTGAGAAACTTTTGCATTTTCAGTTCCAGCTCATAATTAGCTTTTAAATAATACCCTATCATTCAAATGCAAATGCAAAAATATGCTCATGGAACAGCTCTATTCGATCATTGATACAAAATTTTTAATGTGGTAAAATTTTGGAGAAATTAAATATTTTTAATAAATTAAATAATATTAAATATTTTCCGTAGTTCAAATAGTTCAATCCCGATATATATGCAGATTGTTCTAAATCTCCAGGTCAGGACGATTCTAAAACATATTGTTGGGGTTTGCTCTATGGGTTCGCAATAAATGACCGAAATTTGTACACACAATTTTGGTTCTGTATACCATAGCACAAGGTATGTTTTACGGGGGGGGGGCGAGGGCCCCCCGAAAATTCCTTGCCCCCCCGAAATCGCCCCCTCCCTGGATTTTTGCTCCCCCGCGATTTTTTGGAGGCCCAATTTTTTGACAAAAATAGGCAAATTTCCAAAACTTTTCCGGCTTCGCCGGAGATTTTTCGTAAAAATACCTATTTTTAGCTTAAATCCTGGAATTTTTGAGAACTTTTTGCGGTTCACCATGCAAAATATGCCAAAAAATACCATTTTTTGGGTAATTTTTGCAAACAAATGTCCCCCCCACGAAAATTTCTCCCCCCCCCCCCGAAATCTTCTTCTCCCCCCCCCCGGCCCGGGGACGCCCCGGGGAGCCCCCCTCCCCCCGAAAAAACCCCTAAAAGCTTCCCTGTAGCATATACAAAAATGCATCCGGTGTATTTTGCAGACTTTCCACTTCTGAGCAAACGCCTTTGGGCAAAAAATTTCGTTCCAATTTCAGACAACGTTCCTATTAGTTGAGAACTTTTAATCGTACCAGAATAAGTCACTCTTAGCAGTCAGCGGTACTGAATTTAAAAAGCGGAACAGACTGTCCAAAAATTCGCAAGTTGCGACGTGTACGCACCAAACATCGCGGTGATCGAAGTCAAGTTCAGTCACAAATATGCCTCGGGTACGGTTTCAACTAAGTGGTAGTGCCAGCTTAGCCGGTTCGCCGATCCGATTGACTCAAGCGATCCGATCCAAGCCGATCCGACAGGCCTACCGATCCAATCCGATCCGACCTCCAGATCGCAGATCGGAGCGATTTTACCGATCCGATCCAGATCACTAATAAGGAGCGGCTTCTTCTTTTTTGTGATCGTAGTATTCTGGGTTTTCTCTAGGCCAAAAAAGTTGTGGGGGTGCCCCTCCCACTTGTGGGGGGAAGACCAAAAGTGGGGGAGGGGGAATACAATGGACTAAAAATGCCGAAAATACCGTAAAATTGCGTGTTTTCTACGTATACTGTGCTACAACTAAGCTCGAAAGTGCTCAAAAATCAAGTTTTAGAACCAAAATTTGAAAAATTTTTGACCAAAAAATTCCGACGAAGCCGGGAAAATTTTGAAACTTTTGACCAAAAATCCTTAAAATTTGGCTTTTTTTGGACACCTTATATATAGTGAGTGGGTGAGCCCAAAAACTGGGGGTGGGGCGGGGGGGGGGGAAGGGGTCGAGTGAGGAGGAACCCAAAAGTGGAAGGCGCCTCCCCCACCCCCCCCCCCCCCAACTAAAGAAAACCCAGGTTTCTGTAGTCTGTAGTTGAATAGTTTAACGATCACACCTTCGCTTAAGCCTCCAAACTCAGTAGGCGCATAACCACATTTTTGGACCTAGCAACCTTATTATTCTTTAGTACGACGCAATTTTTATAAATATTATTTATCTATATGGTACCAATGACCATGCAAAAATGAGCAAAATCCCAGGCCCACTTTTGAGATATGGCCGTTCATATTTCGAAAAATCATCGATTTTGAGCCAAAACAGCAATTATGGCAACTTTGACCCGCCATAGCCGACTAATGCAAAGAGATTTTGGTGGTGCACAATTTTGCAATCTACAAACTAGGTACCATAGACAATGTTTTCGGCAAGTTTCAGCCAAATCTGGGAAATTTTATTTTTTTTTTCGAGTTTTCAACCCCTCTAGCGATGCCCGAAAAATCGAAAAAATAAATTTTCCCAGATTTGGCTGAAACTTGCCGGAAACATTTTCTATGGTACCTAGTCTATATGTGCAAAATATTACACCAAAACTTCTTTGCATTAGTCGGCTATGGCGGGTCAAAGTTGCCGTAATCGCTGTTTTGGCTCAAAACCGATGATTTTTCGAACTTTGAACGGCCATATCTCAAAAGTGGGTCTGGGATTTTGCTCATTTTTTGCATGGACATTGGTGCCATATACGTAGATAAATAATATTTATAAAAATTGCGTCGTACTAAGGAATAGTAAGATTGCTAGGTCCAAAAATGTGGTTATGCGCCTACTGAGTTTGGAAGCTTAAGCGAAGGTGTGATCGCTGCAAACTGCTCAATATCAATGCTAGAAAACTCAAATTCACGTGGATAGGTGCCCCATCCGTGGTCCCTTCGTGGTTAAAATTTGAGCTGCCTGAGTCCACTCTATCGAGCAGAACTCAATTTTGATAAGTGAAATCACAATGCGACGTCAGGGGCAGAGTCGAAAATCACAAATTTGGCTATAACTTGTTGAATATGCGGAGTTGAGCTCTAATATTGAGAGGTTTTCCCTTTACGCTGGGTTGCTACAAGACCTGCAAGTTTGAGCCAAATCCATTTTTGAAGGTTGTCCGGAAGTACAGGCAATATGGTCGAATTCACCAGCAATCGACTCATATATATATATATATATATATATATATATATATATATATATATATATATATATATATATATATATATACTAATGAAATGTTTAGTTTTATAGAAACTGTTACCTGCTCTGGTTGCTTTTAGATCGAAGATCAAACTAGATACGTAGCGCTAGCTAGTGATATGACGTCATGATATTCCCTGGCGTGGGCGGTGACGTGTGGACAGCTGGAGTTGGGACCAACTGGCTTTCCAGCTGGCTGTGGTTCAGCGCTGCCTGTATTGCTCAACTGCATTGCTTCAATGTGCAACAGCTTAGCGGGACTGTTAGCCCGGCCAACTATACCTACTATAAACTGGCCAAGCCCGGCCGGGCCTATCTCCTGCTGAAGTCGGACATTGGGGATGTGGACATCTATGTCTCCTTTAAGCACGAAATGCCCACCTTTGAGCCGGACCGTCACGAGCTGCAGTCAACGACCTGTGGTCTGGACGAGATCGAGATCGGTCTGGATCTGCCTCGGCCCGTCTACGTCGGTCTCTATGGCTATCCGGTGGCAGACTTTACGGACAGTCACTACCGGCTGGCCGTTCTCCTGTTTGATCCAGAGGAAGACATTCCGGCGCCAACCCTACGTGCCTATGTGGATGACATTCTGACCCTGGGTAGGTCTCGATTTGGTGGTCACCAGAGTGACCTATCCTCCTCACTCTCCAGTGAGGATTGGCTGTTTGATGATGACAGCTCCCTGCCTCATCATCGCAGTAAACTCCGCGACCTGATGGAGTTGGCCTTTTCTGTGTTGACATTTTTTCTGCAAATTATTGTTGAAGTGGCTGTGCAATAGTGCAAACCTGGTGAGCTTATTCTAGCGAGCGGTGGTGAGGAGCCCATAGACACTTCTTTTCTCCTATAAAAAGTGAGTGCTAACGTTTGAACAAACTTTTGAACGTTTTCCGGCGTAGCCCCGGAGACTTTCACCTCATTCCAACCTTTTTGATGACCACTACGCAAATTTTGAGAGGTATTTTTTCATTCGAAATTACTGACTCTTTTAGTGGATGCTACGAAAAGAACGCAATTTTCATCGTCCGTTACCACAATGTCTTGCTGCAGAGGGAACGCTCCAAAAGAACCCACTCATAAAAAAACCCCAGGAATAGGTCCAAACCACCTATGTAACCTAGTTTGCCAGTTTCCTGCATACTTTAAGTTTTTTGGGAAGTTTGAAATGAGACAGTTCTAGTCGTTTTAATTGCAAGATCCGATGATGCCCGAACGTCGGTTTAATGTAGGTATATGTATTTACATTGATTTTGTTGACACTTTCGTATATAACATGTCATTAATTTTGATTATGAATAGTATATATATTATAGTCTGAGTCTTCGTCGACTTATTTTTTCAGGTTTTAATTTTCGATTGATTAAACATTATGGACTGTAAGGTGTGTGCTAAGGAGGAGCTATTTGTTGTTTCGTCGAAGGTTTATCTCCTCTCTTCCGTCCGAAAGTCTAGCACTCGCCAAGCTTTTCGGGTTTTTTCGGGTTTTTATCATGTTTGAGCAAATATA
>JASAND010028602.1:0-32698 GCA_030248195.1 Trissonchulus latispiculum
CTACTTACTAAGTTCTTAGAGAACTTTGTAGCAGCTCAAACACAACAGCACAGACGGAGCCTAGTTCTCATTTTTGGTAACAAATCAATACCAGTTGGTATGTCTACATTGCATTGCGTAACGGTGCTCTGACCAGAATAGTCGTGACGTAAGTGTTTCGGCCTAATCGGGGAAGACAAAAACCCCCGCTTTTCGCATCATTGATCTAGCTAGGATGGGGAGGTTGTGGACGACTGAAAGAATCAATTGACGTGCCTTTCCCCTTCGTTCGGTAAAAGGGCAAAGTCAAGAGGGTTTCAGGTGAGAGCATAAATAAACTATTCTATCAGATTGCACACTGCGATTCTGTTACCTAAATAATTGTTGCCTTCCCTGCCGAAAGTTGTTAAAGGTTATTGACAATCGAGCGGACTTGCCTAGCCAGACGGGAAACTGTACCATTCCCAAAACACCTCTCGAATGAGCAAAATTTCGTGCATTCTGGTCGGAGCATCGTTACGCAATGCTACAGGAAATAAGGATTCGGCAGTTTCTGACATTTAGAGCTTCACAAATTAAAAATTAAAACATAAAAATTAGCGTACCAGATAGCTGTTTAGTGTCCATGGTTTTCTTCACCGCCAATCTACACACAACGCCGCACTTATTTATATTAAACTGTAACTGTTACTTAATATTACTGTAATTAAGTAATTAATACTTACAACAGCTTTTAGTTTGTCACTGCTACCTACGTACTACAAAAATTAACTATAATTCTTTTTTCTTTCTCTGTTTCAGCTAACATCGAAGCTAACATCACCGTACCGGATCGAGCCAATCCTTCGATCAGCACTCCAATCGGCACCCTCTGCCTCAATTCCAGCCCAGACCACGCATCGGATCACCTATCGCGGTTCCATCACGGCCAGCGCCACGCCCACGAGTATGGCCAGTCCGGGCCTATCCGGCCTGTTCCAGTTTCCGGTGGCCCAGAAACTTATCGATACCTGGGTGGCTTCCTTTGCACCCACCAATCTCCCAGTGCTGACTCTGACCAAAACCCCGACGACCACAGACCCGCAGCCGCTGGAGGTTTTTGTGGGAATTGCGGGCAGCTCTGGGCTGGCTTCCGGCAGGTGCCAGTGGGATGCTGAACCCGACAGAGCGGTCCAACAGAAGGGGTCCCAGGACGGACCAGCCGGTTTCCACTGATATCCAGGTGGTCCCGAATCCCAGCTTCTCAACAGCCACTGCGGCGCTGCAGCGCCTCTCAGTCCGTGGATACGGGAGTCATGCCACTGAACCTTACCTGCGGGCCGGAAGGCAGTAGCTTCAGCAGGTTCCCCGCCACAGGGTCAAAGTACGGGGGCTGGGGACCAGGTCCTAAAGCAAACCCTGTGTCCCAGTCAGGGTGGTGCTCAAATGGGAGGCTATGGGTGGTCGGAAGCTGGACCCGGTGGGACCTTCATCCAGGAATCTCTTTGCTATCAACGACTCTCTCCTCAACTGGGTTTGGATCGGCTCAAGCCCAGCCAGCTCCACAACTTGGGAGCGGTAAAGAGCTGTGGAGTATCACTCAATTGGGTGGAAGTGGTCCGATTACCACCTCCACTTCTCCTGGAACTCAGTCTACCGGGTTGTACATGGAAACTGGACAGTTCGGTGGACCGGGCTCCGAATCGGGTTCTGGATTTGGCGAGTGTCCGGTGACCAGTGGCTACCAACCGCCCGGAGTTCTGGTCAGTTCTGGTCCAATGGGTGCCTCACCCTATCACCAACGCTACTCCCCACCTAAGGAGGAACCGGGAAGCCTGGGAGGTCAGATTCAACCGTCAACCATCGAGGAAGAACCCATCGATTTCGACTATCCCTGCGGTCCGTCCCAGATTCCGAGCACCAGCGGGTATCGCGGGGCCTCCGGTAGTCCGAGTGGAACGATGTCATCGGTCGGAAGTCGGGCCGGTTCGCCCTATGCCGTCGGTGCCATGAAAATGCTGCCAGTCAAGGCCCGGAAGTATCCCAATCGACCGTCCAAAACACCGCTCCACGAACGGCCCTACCAGTGCCCTGTAGAGCTGCGACCGCCGATTCAGCCGCAGCGATGAACTGACTCGCCACATCCGAATCCATACCGGTCAAAAACCGTTTCAGTGTCGAATCTGCATGCGGGCCTTCAGCCGCAGTGACCACCTGACCACCCATATCCGCACCCATACGGGGGGAGAAGCCCTTTTCCTGCGATGTCTGCGGACGCCGGTTTGCCCGCTCGGACGAGAAGAAACGCCCCACCAAAGTCCATACCAAGCAGAAGTCCCGTGACCCAGTCCAACCTCATCATCCGGAAGCAGCACCGGAACCGCCGGACCCTTGCCCGGCCCGTCCGGTCTGGGTGGGACCTGCCTTCAGCAGAACCTCCCGGTTACCTATCCATCCGGATTGATTGGGGATCTGAGCCTCGGTGGGACCTCACCCGGTGGGACACCCTATCTGGGCCAGCCGTCTCAACAGGCTCCACCTCAACAGCAGCCCATGGCTCAGCAGCCCTATGGGATTAATCCGCCCCGGACCACCTGTTGAAGGAAAATTGGACATCTGGGAGTTTTGCTTACCTATTTAACTTGCATCATTCCAGAACGCTAATAACCATTACAATATGATTCCAAACTGACTGTGTTTTAACTGAGATTGCTGCTGCTATGGCTCTGATCTTAAGCCCCCCCCCCCCCCTGTTGTGGACATATCATACTACCATAGAGTTTGCCTGGTTGTGCCACTAGCGCATTATCTTACCTGATTTTAAGTATTATATATTATAATAAGCTATGAAATGGTCTGTTTTTATTGTAAATGCGATTGCTTTCATTGTTTACACTGTTAACATTATTACTGTTGTATGCCTATTTTATGTTAGTCATCCACTTGTATGTGTCATTCGTGCACTTTGTAATTGTTATATGAACATATGTAGCATTGGTTCCGGTATTATTCCGGATTTAACCGGTTTATTTGCCCGCATAATATGTATCGTTGTAGAACTGTGAATTAAGTTGTTATATATTTGTAATAATTATTGCTGACGAGTAAGCTCTATGGGCATACCTGTTCTCTGTATATTAGTATAATTGTGTGCATGTATTTTTGGCTTATTTTTGTAGAAAATGAGCACATCTGCACTTTTACATCAATCAAAGGGGTTTATTGCTTTTGTAAAATTCTGAAAAATATTGAAACTTTGTTTGGGAGATTAGGTATTTTCGGAAGCACTCTAGGTTAGTTAGGCTTTCAAACCAGAAATTTCCAAATATAGTTTTGCAAAAGTGCTCTTTTCTGTAACAATGTTTACGTGCGTGTTTGTTGGTCGATTTTTTGTACGAACTATTCACCGCTAGTTGTATTTGCAAAGCTATGTGTAGGTATGTTGAAATTGCACCAAAATAGTGAATTTAATTTTCCTGCACTATTCGAAGCAGTTTGTGGCGGTTTTTCAGTTTTGTCACAAGAAAAGTCTAAATTAACTGGCAATTTTCAACTTGCATTCTAATTGGTCAAATTTGTTGCTGCATGGAAAACCCATGTCTTTCAACTGCAAGTCGAAGAACTTTTAAACAATCCTATAACACGTACCAAAATTTTGCAATTCCCCACACAGGCATGCTTGCTAACTTTCTGGGACACAAGATGAATTTTCCAGTTTGTCAAACGTTCAAGTGCACAAGTTTTGCAGAAAATGCTTATGCTATACAGTATATTCATACAACATGGAATTATTTCATTTTACGTCAAACTCTCTCTGATAATGCAAAATGTCTGAACTTTGCTGATAAAATGACAGTGAGAAAAACTGGTTCCTGAAGAGTATATACTGCGATGCAAAATTATATTGTACGCTGAATTCGTGCAAACAGCAAACATTGATTGCTGCGAAAAGTTGTCGAAAATTTTTGCAAAGTGGACTTAGTGTACGGTCCCCCGATACTTGGATTGGAAACGTTTTACGACTTTTCGTTCGTGATTCACCAGAAAACTTTGTTCCGTATTTTCAGTTTCTTCCTGAGGAAAAGAATCGGGAATTGCCGTTTTGGGGAAACATCTTTTGGAAGGGATACCGTTTTCAGATCAGAAATCCACCATCTCAAAACGAAAAAATCAGAAAATTATGTTTTTTGGGGGAACAAACGAAAAACCGTCTTCGCAATTCCAAATTCGAAACCAAAATCAGACATAGCTTTAAAGAAACTTCATTCTAAGCCTTTATGAGTGATGTATGTCGGCTACTGGACCCCTATGTGATTGTGTATAGCTGATAAGAAGAAACAATAGCTAATTAACTAATAAATTAGCTATCACTATGTTAACATATTGTTCATATTTTTGGTGCAGTTTTCGGTATTTATGTAATGCACTGTGTGTAGCGTGTCTGTGGTAATCTTTTTCGGCTCAAACCCCATTACTCTTGCTCAACTATTTTGGAGTCCCTAAAAGATTTTAAAAATTAACTCAAATTTAAATTAATTAAAATTATTTAACATTTAAACCAGGACGTAGAAAATGACTTATCTTCGTAATTCCATCTATTAATAGCGTGAATTTAAGAAAAGTTGAAATTCAAATTCATTCAAATTGGAATCTAAATCGAATTTTGGTATTCTTACCTAATTTTACCGAGTTGAGCTAGCTGATTTCGGGTCACTTTTGTGTGTTCACATTGTTAACCGGTGTGTTCAAATACGGTGTATTTTTGTAGTTTTTTGGCACCCAAATCGTTTTTTATTGTTGTGCTATTTTGTGTTTCATCAAATTTGTATTTTTATTCAATACCTGTGCCATTTATTTTTCATTATTCTAGCTAGTTCTATATAGCTAATAGAGTTTTGATTCATATTATACTGTAAGCATTTAGTTGTACTGCTTTGTAGTATTTAAGCTGCATTTCTGGAGAATGTTTTAAAATTTGTCTATCATTTTTTCTGGATTCCAATTACGTATCATGAATAGTTCGTAATTTGCTAGTTTGCTTTGCGTTTTGCTTTAATTTCACTTTTCATTGTGTTTCACACCTTGTTCGATGTAGTTAATGTTGTTGTAAGAGTAAAGAATACCTATTTTATCATGACCTCAGTACAAGGGTTTGATGATTGATCTGTTAACGGCAGAGCTAGGAGCTTTGATATGAGGAAGAATCATGTATATATTTTTTGCAAAGTCTGAAAGAAAGTGACATGCGATAGTTTTAAGGTTATGTCTATGGCAGTTCCATACCAACTCGTAGAGTCTGGAATTTGTCGACTATCAGAGATACTGCTTCGTAAGATTTCCTTTGAGCCAGGATGTGGTGATTTTTGCTGGTCGTTCTTGCAGTACAAGTTGTCATTGGGACTTTAGTTTCTCGCAAGAGTAAAGCAGAGTACAGTTAAAATTAGCTCATTTAACTCGGACAAAGCTTAGTTAAGTCCAGTTAAGTTCAATTGAGTTAGGCTTCACCGTGCCGTGCCGGCCGAGTGGTTAAGGCGTTCGACTTCGGATCCGATAGTCCGAGGTTCGAATCCCCGCTGCCACAAAGCTTTCACAAATCCCCTTGAGCAACGGACTAAGCACATATCGGTTCGCCGTGGGATCTAGCCAACCCAGCTATCCATCCTTAATTGGTCGGTAAATGGGTACCACTATTGTGGGAAGGTAACAGGAGCCCGTGTAGGGCTTAAAGCCTTGAAGGGCCGCCCCCCCCCTTCCACGGATGCAGTCATCATTTGAGGTGACACTCCTGGCTCTACGGCTGTGTATCCGGGGATGAGTACCGGCACCCCTTGCCCCTGAAGCAGGGATGGAGATATTCTCCAGGGGTCACCTTTACCTTTTTTCTATGATTGATTAAATTTTTAAATATCTTATTTGTTTTATTAATTTCATGTATTATATACTGGGCTTATTCTAGGGATTTTTTCTTTGGGGGGGCCCTCGGGGGGCGAGTCATTTTTGGGGGGGGGCGAAAATTTTTCTAAAACATGCTAAAAGTAGCTCTATTTTTATAGCAATCGCCAAAAATAAGCGGATTTAGTGCTTAAATACTGGGCTTATTCTACTGGGGCGGGGGGCGGGCCCCCCCCCATAAACACCCTTCCCCCCCAAAAATCGTCCCCCCCCCCAAAAAAATCGCCCCCCCCCAAAAAGTGGGTGCCCCTCCCATTCTTAACTCTTTCTTGAAAAGAAGGTTCGAGTTCAGTTTAACTGGCTTAGTGTCGGTTCATGCTCCAAACGGAGCAACCGAGAAACGGAAAACGGATGAACGGGAAACGTAACAAGGGAGAAACAATGTAAAAAGAAGAGTATCGCCTGTGAAAAATAAGCTGTGAACGGAACAACAGGGTAACGGATCACCAATAATAGGATAAACAGACAAACATAGAAAGTTTCGGTTAACTCAAAATTCTTCTGTGCATAAATTTGTTCAGTCTTTCTTATACGGAATCGGGTTCACCAATAATAGGATAAACAGACAAAAATAGAAAGACATTTTGGTTAACTCAAAACTCTTCTGGGCGTAAATTTGTAAGATTTTGTGCAGTCTTCTTTCTAATATACGGAATCGTTCAGTACCAACCTTTTAACTTTATTGTAAAAAATTTTGCAAACATTTAATTGTGCAAAAATTATGAATTTTTAAAAATTGACGTTATTTTCGTCCGTTTCTCCGCCTGTTTCTCCGTTTCTCCGTCGTCTACCGTAACCCTCAGCCAATCAGGACTATATAAACAACAGAAAGTTAAATCTTCCTTTCTGCGTTCTCCGCTTGTCCGTTACTTTGCTGCTCCGTCGGAGCAAGAACCAGCCTTAAAGGGTCGGGGGTGGGGCGCTTTGGTCGCAACTCAAGAGTTGCGGATTTCGCTCATTTTCACACAAAGATTTGTTCTCAAATATAACACAAAATATTGATAGTTTGAAATCAGGTTGTGCCAGAGTTATTTCGTAAGCTTGGTTCTTTAAAGGAAACTAAAGCAGGGTAAGCTAAGCTGTAAGCTGGTTAAAAGCCGGGACAGGAAATAGGAAATCAGTGTATAACCCTCATACACTAGTTTAACTCGTGGATCGGTGCTGTAGCGGTAAAAGTACGGTTGACTGCAGGTCGGATGACCTGTTAATAGTCTCTCGGCTGGACCAATTCTTTACTTTCGATCCTGAATACTGCAAAATTTCTTCTGGATATTTCAGAAGATATGTGGTGCTTGACGATCGGAGCTGGGTGTCTCATCGGGTTACAATAGTCTGAAGGCATGAAAGCGTGGAAGAGAGTACAGTAATGTTCATTAACCATAAAGACTGACACAAATTATCGGATCGAACTTATCCAGAAAAGTCATAATTTTCTTTTGCACAATCAGCTGACATTGTTAATACCCTATCACACATGCGCAATGCCTATACTGGGCCTATACATGTATAGGCCAGAATCCGAAACCCCCGCGCAGTGCGCAGCAAAATTTGTGACCCCCGCGCAGCGCAAGACCTAAGCGCTGCGCAGAAGACCCTGCGCAAGGTTCAGCATTTTTGGAACCCTCGCGAAGAGCGGCGTGTCTCTGCGCAGAGGTCAGAACTGTTGGAACACTCGCGCAGAGCAACAGGTCTCTGCGCGGGGGACAGTACTGTTGGAACCTTCGCGCAAAGCAGCGTATCTCTGCGCAGGAGTCAGCACTGTTGGAACCCCCGCGCAGAGCGGCGTGTCTGTGCGCAGGGGTCAGCACTGTTGGAACCCTCGCGCAGAGCAACAGGTCTCTGCGCAGGGGTCAGCACTGTTGGAACCCCCGCGCAGAGCGGCGTGTCTGTGCGCAGGGGTCAGCACTGTTGGAACACTCGCGCAGAGCAACAGGTCTCTGCGCAGGGGTCAGCACTGTTGGAACCCTCGCGCAGAGCAACAGGTCTCTGCGCAGGGGTCAGCACTGTTGGAACCCCCGCGCAGAGCGGCGTGTCTGTGCGCAGGGGTCAGCACTGTTGGAACACTCGCGCAGAGCAACAGGTCTCTGCGCAGGGGTCAGTACTGTTGGAACCCTCTCGGCGTCCCTGCGCGGGGATCAGCACTGTTGGAATTAAATTTCAATTTTGATTTGTCTTACCCCATCAAATTAATTCTCTGTAAAACATGCTAATTTACAACAGGACTAATACTTCTAACAGATTAATCTTTTTCAAAGGTTTTCATTATTATATTTTTCAAAATTCAAAACCATCAACATTTAATGCTTTTGTTAACAGTTTGCGTTTGGTTTTATGCAGATTTGAAACCCTATTCTTGGATTCATCCCATTCTCAGCTGCTTGCACAGATTCTATGGTTGAAAGTCCGCGAATGAAGCTTAAAGTTAGCAGTTTTTCAGTTTAATGTAAACATTAGAGTTTTGCCGCATGTTCTAAGTAGTGTGTTAAATGACAAAGTGTTCAACAGCGTACAATCTGCAGGACACGCCTCGTGCTTTCCTTACATTCAGTCCACTTTGCAAAGCTTATAACTTACATATTTAAAACTAGATTGATTATATTAGACATTAGAATTATTAACTGAGCCATATATACATCAATAAGAAGCTCTACGTCTTCAATAAGAAGCTCTACGTCTTCTGCGTCGTTTGGTGTCATTGAAACGTTTCTACAGCACAGCGCATACACTGGTTGCAAACTTTTTGACCACAAATTTGTAATAAAAGTTTTTAAGCATAAAGAAAATAGTCCTATTCAGTGTGTTTCTGAGTCAATTTCCCACGGACATTTTTGAATTTATCAAAATATCAAAATCCCAACCAGCTAACCTTGAGTGCATCTGTTGCACACAAAGTTAATGCTTAAATATGTCAGCTGTCATTCCCTTGGTTTCCCTTGGTCCCCCCTTGAGAATCGAAAAAATCGAATCTTGCGAGATCGGGAAATTTTGCGATATGTGAACTCAGCGTGGTCGAAAACATATCCATACCAAATTTCAGCTCATGCTCAACTGGTCAAGTTTTAAGAATTTTGAGTGGTGGAGGGTAATCTAGAAAAAACCCCAGTTTTTTTTTAATTTTAAATAGTTTTCGAATAATTTTACCAGTATTAATATAATTAGACACAATCCAGACTGGAAACTGAAAAAATAAAAATTTAGTTTAAATAAATAAAAATAAAAAATTTTGTAGCTCGAACCAGACTACTTTGGGGAGCGGACAGCGTGCAGCTGCATCTGCCGCAGCTGCATGCCCCGAAAAAGCGAAATTAACCAGAAAATGAAATTCTGTCGCTTATGCACTTATATGTTCATGCATATTAAATAAATGTGAATAACTGGCAACTAAAATAACCCATAATAGCAATATTCATACATATTCAGGGCGTGAAGAATGCCGGGGGGGAGGAGAAATTGCCAAAGGGGGAATATAAATAAAATGACGTTACATATTCCCCCACCACATTCTCCAAATCGTCTGTAAATACATATGGAAATAAATAATCTCCACCCACCCACTGTCCTCCTCACCCAAGCAGTTTGTTTTGTTTCACTATTTTTACGATATCAAAATCAATTCTTTTTCGTCAACTACTGCGCCTTTGTAATGGCAATCCTTTCGATTTAGCTAAGCATAAATTAAGATGACCGTTAAACACAGAAGTTGATTAATGTTTTAAGGTGGTGATTCCTTTTGGAGACATCAACTTTGAACCATTATTACTCAAACATTACTTGGAGTTAAAAAGCCATTTTTATATCAAAATGCAGCACAACATTTTCTCCTTCTAATGCATACAACGAAACTAACTTTAGTTCTCGGAAATTATTTTACTGCATTTTCGAAGTAATTTAATTTTCCAGATTTTTTGCAGACTAAAGTAAACTTTATCGTGAGGCATCGGCCACATCATTCGATTCCACTATCAAATAGCTGGAGATCCTTTCTTAATTATTAGGAAACCGCTCTTCGTTATAAGAAATTAGCTAAAATGTATGCGAAACCTGCATTTTGCATACATTTCCCAACTTTCGCAAGCAACAACTTTAGCTAGAAAGCAGCAATCGGGGCAACTAAAAAGGATCCCTGGGTATTTTTGTGTAAAACACTTCCAGTAAGTGGCAGCCCTCTAGCTTGCACAGTAAATGCTCCACAATCGCTGGAAAAAACTTGGTCTTGTTTTTGCAAAAACTGCATTTGCTGTGGTAGCAGCCTACGGAATAGTAGTTACAAGATTATAATATCACGAATAATCGGCCTCGACGAGACCTTCAAATTGACACAGGTAGTTTAATGTTACGGCTAGCGTAGCTCAAGAAATGGCGGATTATTTGATTTCTGCAAAAATGACAAGTTTTCAACGCCAAAATAAGAAAAATCGACTATATCTCACGATGGCAAAAAGTTAGAAAGGAGCTTGAAAAAGCTAAAATGTAGAGCTCAACAAGATCTTTCGAATGAGTATAATCATGGCTGTGCAGCAACTGCCTAACTGTCAAAAATCGGCAAAAGCTGCCCTGAACGGAGACGTCGACTTTTTGAAGCGGGATTGCACGGAGAGTGTTAGAATGCTGAAAGAACATATTTTGGAAAGTTTCATCAAATTTCATCTTGACTTGAACCGTCAATCAACAATATGTGCCCAAAAGGAATCACCACCTTAAACAAGGTTTTCTCGTATTCCAAGTAGTTTTATTTTTGCACGCGAATTTTTAAAATTTTGCATACGAATAGACTAAACCCTACTGCAGTCCCATTTCCCTAGTTTTCTGTTTGAATTAAAAACAACTGAGATATCGCATGTTGAATTTTGAAAAATGGCATCAAAGAGTTACCACCCAGCAATGAACGCTACATTTTTTGCGAATACACAAGGTTTTGGTTATTTAATGGTGTATCGTGGTAAAGTATATAGGTTGCCATTTCAAAATCTTCAATTTACACCAGTGCAGTAAACGACACTGAAGTTTTTGCGTTCACAGCGGATAAACAAATATCTCCCGATTTTTACAGGTACTAATCCATAAAAAGTTCTTTCCGAATCAAGATTTTGTTTTACCTCGTGATCACGCCGCAGTCATTGGTCTTAAGTGGTATAATTTAATTTTTAATCAAATAAATTATCTAATTATACAAAATATCTTTTTGATAGTAGGTATATGTTAACAATCCAATTAATTCATATCTATTTTTACGCATAATTTCTTCAGTTTTCTTTTACTAGCATCTTTGGTTTATGTACCGACTGGCTTAATTTCATCTCCTTAAGTGCGCGCTCACGCTTGGAAATGGTGAAATCAGTGTAATGACCTAACCTAACCTCCCTACTTCGCCACAAACGATACCGCTGTCAATGTTCAACAACACATCATCTGTGGCAGTGTGCGCTGGCGTGCGCTGCCACGCAATTAACGGTCAACTGATCCTGGGCTGCATCATGCTGCCCGCTTCCCTGCTCTGCATCAGCTGCTGCTGCCTGAACCTATTCATTCTGATAGATCTACGTCGATCCACGCTATCTCAGCCCATCTTTATCCTCATCATCAGCCATGTCGCCACGGATATACTTAATCTCTGCCTCTATCCCTACGCCTCCATAGTCCTGGCGACCCAGAACGTTCTGCTGCCAGATCCCGGCCCGGCTTGCCTGGTCGGGGTCTACGAGAACGTTCTGTACAGTATCCAGCTGACATATCGTGCAGTGATCGCGATTTCACGATTTCTCTATCTGCTGAAATCACAGCTGCCACAGTTGGACTGCCAGGTGTCTAACAGTTCTGGCTACTATACTGTATTGGCAACTGTTGTCTGGCTTCTGGCAGCTGGTGAAGTGCTACTGTTTAATGCGCTAGCGAAAACTCAAAGTTACTATGACCCGTTCTATGGCTATCTCTCCTTTTGTACGGATGACGTAGACGAGATGGCCTACTATCTGTACTGGAAACTGAAGGAATCAGCACAGTGTGTGGTCGGGGCCCTGGTTTACGTCATCTGTTTTGTGGCAATCCGGCTGCGGCGAACTCAGGTTAGCGGGAGCGGCAACGGGCAAAGTGTGGCAGAAAATAACCTACTGATTTTCA
Source organism: Trissonchulus latispiculum (assembly GCA_030248195.1). Classification (NCBI taxonomy): domain Eukaryota; kingdom Metazoa; phylum Nematoda; class Enoplea; order Enoplida; family Ironidae; genus Trissonchulus; species Trissonchulus latispiculum. Next base: position 12,028 of record JASAND010028602.1, read on the forward strand.
GCACCATTAATCTGGTGCTGCAGGGTCTGAATGCGCTGGCCTGGCGATACGTTGGATATCTGTTCAATGCAACGGATATGGTTAACTCTGTCTCGGCCAGTGTGTTGTTAAGTCTATGTCTGATCGGATCCGTTAGAAGGCGATTTCTAGCAATGCTATCCTGTCGTAGGAGTAATCAGGTGTTTCTAGGCACGGCAACGGCAGCGTTCAAAACAGTGAACTGAATGCAATGACTTCAGGTTAAACCTAAACTCTTTACCTAGAGTGCTTCACTTTTTTCTGTGTAAGCTGTCTATACCCTGCAGGGATGGAAACTGGATCATGGGTAGTTTGGGTTGCTATTTTTGCTTGGGTCACTGGGTCTTGGGTCACTAACTTTGTGAAACCTTTGGGTCAGGGTGGATCTGGGTCAAGATTCCTATGGGTCACTTTGGGTCTGGGTCAGCGATTTTAGTGTGTCATTTTGGGTCTGGGTCACAGTGGTCCTACCAAATCTTTAAAGATTCAATTTTCGTGGTTGAAGTTTAGCTACTTTTAAAAGTAAACCCATCATTTCCGAAAAAAAATTCGGGGCGATCACTAACAAATTAGTTAAATTTAGCAGTAGTCATATCGCAGAAATCAGTAGTTAGGTATGACTTGCTTTGCCATTCTATTTGAGTCGATTTCCATAGTAAAAGCACGTATACCAAGGTGGACACATTTCTGTCGATTCTAAAATTTTACAGCATCAACCACTCAGGTCTAAAAAGCAAAATGGCCAGAAAATGCTGCAGTGACTGCGTTATTTCTTTCAATTCCACCACTATTGAAAAAGTAATGAAAATTTTGCTATTTGAGCTAATTTTCAATATTATAATGCAGGTTTTTAAAGAGTTTTAAATGCAAAAGCCTATAAATGCTTCCAGAAAAATTTTGGTTCCTTAGTTTCCTTCCTTGGCCACCCCTTACCTATGTAGTTAAAATTTTAATTCTTGAAAAACTTTAAACTTATGAATTTGTATGCCCCGTGCCAAATTTTAAAGTTATTGGTCAAAAAATCAAAAGTTAGTACTTTTGGGAAATCGCGAAAGATACATCGTCCCACATTTTCTTTAAATAAAAAACCTTGTCTCGGGTTGCATATCTAGTAATTCAAAATTTGAAAACCGCCGGTCCATGTTTATCTGGTTTTTGTAAGAATAACAAACTGTTAATCTATTTTCATAAAATGAGTGGAATGTACTTATTCTTGCATCTTTCCAAAAATTACTGAGTTAGGAAGTTAGGGAGTTTCAAAAACACTGCACAATCGGACAATCTCTGTTAGGTAAAGTCAGTCTGTGTAACGTTATTCTATTGGGTTATTTGGGTCTGGGTCAGGAAAATTCTTGGATCAGTTGCGTCTGGGTCACAAAAACGTTTGGGTCATTTGGGTCTGCCTCACTAAATTTTAAAATTTTATGGGCCACCTTGGGTCTGGGTCAAATTTGCGTTTGGGTCGAGTGGGTCATGGGTCACAAAAAGTGACCCAGTTTCCATCCCTGCAGCATGATTGTATGAGGAAACAACAACGAAAAAATTAAAAATGGTGTAAAGAGTTTTGTTGCCTCAATAAAGATGAATTTAAATTAAACAAGGATTGCTATGGTCCTAGAGTGTGTGCATGTCAAATCTCGTCCCTAACTCGCTTACCCCTTGTAGTAACTCAACTACTTTAATCACCCGCCAGATACTATTCCAACTCAAGAACACCACCAAGTGTGTGATCCAATCTCAGGATACCACACTTTCCCCTCTTCACAAAAACAGATAACAAAAACAGAAAATTATACATGCATTAACATATTTTGTCTGTGCAGTTAGCTCCCCCTTTAAAGTATTATTATATCTTCTGAGTTATCATCCGTTTGGTCTTCCGGTGTTATGACATGAATCATACCAACTTTTCCAAATGGGCAGGCTTTTCTGTAGTGGCCAACACCACCACAGTTATTGCAGCTAGCCGTTTTAGCGGGGCAACGCTTTGTTTTATCGTGCTGCCGACAGCAGTCCTTACAGATGTTTTATTCTTCGCCGCCATCAGAAACAACACTAGTTCCTTACCTTTCGTTTCCAGGTGTGAACGACTGAAATCGATTCCGCGGCGTTGAGTAGTGGGTAATCTTATTTACTCTGGCAGCAGCGCCTTGCTGAATTTCCTTCGATGATTGAATTGCGCTTTCTATAGATCGGGCCAAGTCGAGAGCTTTTCCAAGGGTTAGATCACGTTCCATTGGGAGACGCTCCCGTATGCGCTGAGTTGCCGTCTTCTCAACAATCTGATCCCGAATCCTCTGATCCTGGAGATCTCCGTATTCACAGTCGACAATCAAGGCTCTGAGCTCTGAAACCCACTGATCAGTTGTTTCGCCACTTAACTGGCCTCTTTGTCGAAACTGATATCGACGGGCAATCACGTTTGATTGAGGATCAAAGTGTCTTTCGGCGATTTCCACAGCTTGGTCAAATAGCAAATCTGGATCAATGGAACCCGGTAGCGTATAGAATATGCGCTGTCCTTCAATCCCCAGCAAATTGATGAAAAGGGCCGTCCTTCGCTGAGCACTAAAGTTTGGTGCCATCGCGCCACAAGCAAGCAAATAGTTGTTCATGGACCGTTTCCAACACTTCCATGCAACCACAGGATTTCCCGGAGTATGTAAAAATGGATTTGGTGAGTGCCCGTACGCTGGATTCATTTCGAGCAAAAACCACGCCTCGTCGCCAGATGTAGTAACTCAACTACTTTAATCACCCGCCAGATACTATTCCAACTCAAGAACACCACCAAGTGTTTGATCCAATCTCAGGATACCACACCCCTAAACAACTATGAACGCGCCGGCAATCTATTTTAGTACCGTGAGTTTACTGTTTCTTTAAATAAAATTATGCGGTTGACAAAAATAGAGAATATAACTTTCACAGTTCAAAAAGAAATAAACATTTTCATAATTATACACGTACAAAACACAATATTTACCTCAACCGCAAAAAGGGAGAGGAAAACCCAAATTAGGATGGACCGAGATCCCCCAACCCAAAAACACTTGAGAAAAACGTTCCCCCGTTGAGTGCAAAAAGGTAGACGAAAGCGCCACAGCTCCGTGTGAGAGATTCAACAAGACTGACTGGAATTTGCGCCCAAACATGATTGTCAAAATTAGCTAAGGAACCGAGGTTCCTACACGAGAGTACAATTTTACATTTATCGGTCGTAAAGATGGCGCTACATTTTAAATGAATTTAGGTGAAAATCAAGGAGAATATCAGAAAATAGTTCACAATGGTTATCACTCACAAACACAGACTCACAGTTAAAGATTAGTCAAAATGGGGAGCATTTCAGCCCGTCGGCCCGGCCCGACATCCATTTGATTGCGTGCCGGGCCGGGCCGGGCCGCGTATTTAGAAAATGCACATCTGCTACGCGCATTGGAAAGTGCACAGCGTGTACGCGCACTATTTTAGAAAATGCACATCTCCTACGCGCATTGGAAACTGCACAGCGTCTACGCGCAACATCTTCGAAAGAGAATGCTTCGTATTCCCATTAGGTGTAAATTTATTAGCCGCATATTATACGTACAATAACAGCCCATTTACACACATTTGGCGTTTGGCTGTTTTGTCAGGATATACGTTTAAAAGTACAAAAATGCGTCGAATATGTAGGAGAAGAATTACAAAAAGTTGTAATTTTTTAAATGTCATATATCGCAACGAAGGTTTTTAATTTAGACTTTTTATGCTTCAGAAAGCTACCTGAAGTTTAAAAATGAAATCTAAAATTTTAGTTTTTCTTAGAATAACAAAACAGTGTGATTTCGATTAGTATGTAACATAAAATCTGTAGTCCGTCTGTCTGTCCGTAAGTCTGTCGAAATCACCGTACCTACACGGGCAGACTTCTAGTCATTCTTTCTTTCATTCTTCATTCTTTAATTCTTTTTGGTTTAAGAGATAACAGCGAAAATTGATTTTCGAGGTCTAAAAATGACTAGTTTCCATGACGGATTTCTCTCATATCATTCAATCAGATAAAATCGGCTTTACACACGCATTTTTCATACAAAATTTTTTCATGGTTTCATGTTTTGTCTTTCTGTTCGAGAGAAATATATAAGCGTCCAAACTTAAAAACTTTGACGAAAATCAAACACAATTTATATTTTTCCAAAATCTTGAGCTTACTTGATCATTAAACAATTTCAGAAAAATAGCCCTAGGGAAGACGTTTCTTTTGAAGCCTGAACTGGTCACTTTTCCTTAGCTTTCCTACGCTTCCAGAAATCCATATTCAAAAATTCTTCAAGTCGAAGAGTTGAAATGATTCAAAGCTTTAAAATGATATAAAAATTATCGTTGAACTCCAAGCATTGGGCATATTACAGTCTTTCAAAAATTGCTGCAAATACCCGAACCAGCGCCCTAAGGCCCAGACTAAAATTTGTTATTCCATTGACAGTTAGCATAACGTTAAACTTTTTTAAACGAACGTCTTTTTAAACAGATCATTTTTTAGGCATTTCTGGTATGAATGTAATCAGTAAAAAATCAGTGAAAGTTTAATAATCATCAGCATATATTCTATATAGTAATTTGCTATTATTCTAATTAATATTCTAATACTCTATTTTAATACTTATATGATATTCTACACGGTTATTGTCTGCTCTTTCTAATGATATAAAAATTGTTTCATAAATAATTCCTTCGGATTTACATTTGCCAAATATGTAGTTGTTCACTAATTGTTAGCTGAAGTAATAAAAGTTTAACAAGAGCATTGAGATTAAGATTGATCTTGAGAGTAGAGAGTAGAGATTAAGATTAATCTTGAGAGTAAGCCGACTCCAGCGGTTCCACAATGCAGAGATTCGAGACCTTTGTGAACACCAGCCGAGTGTCGAATCCCTTATTCGAAAATGGCGGCTTCGTTGATTAGGACACGTAGCTCGAATGAATCCAATTCGAAGCTGCCATGCCATCGTGCGAAATCCCAAACCTGCGACGAGGCGTTGTGTCAGAACTGCAGAGAAATGCACGTGGGATAGCCTGGTTTCAAGAGACTTAGCCTATTTAAAGCAAGGATATGGATAAATTGGAGCAATCACTTTGTGGACATCATTATAGATCTAGCAACGGATCGGGTTCAATGGCGACGGATCGTACTGGGTCAGGCCACAGCGGATGCACGACGTCATGCTCTTGTGCCTTAAGTCAAGTAAGTCAAAAGTTTAACAAAGTTTCATATCTTTTTGAAAATTTAAGCCGAAAGAAACCTCTGTACGGCTTGTTTGCTATCGCAGCATTATATACTTGAATACATTGTTTTGGGAAAAATCGAGATTTTGTGTGAAAATGAGCTTTCTTTGAATCTGGCGATTTTGGATTGAAGCAGCCCCGCCACTACATAGTTAATTTATCAAAAATTGTTTTAATTACTGGTCCCTTAGAGAAAGCTGAAATAAAAAGCAAGATAAATTTGAAATACTCACAGACTAAAACTAAAATTTCATACTGTAGGTAGGTATTATACATGTATTATAATAATGTATACTTATATAATTTTGATTCTGTTAAGCCCTTACTTTTTATTAGAAATGACATAACAAAAAAGTGAAAATTTGGAGTTCAGTCAAATCTAATGCAATGGAAATATAACTATTCATTGGTGATGCTAAAGGCCTGCATACATTAGGATGTTCCTGTTTCGATTTTAAACACAAGTATATCTCTCGGCATTCGGATATGTGTATATGTCACCGTAAAATTGCATAAAACCGAATTATGTATAATTCCTAAAATTAGACGTAAAGCTGTATAATTTGGTGATGAAACCAAGAGTTATACAAAATTCCTGAAACGTTCAGGAATTTTGTATAATTCCTGAAATAAAGCGGACTTATACATAATTCCGCTTTATACACTTTTACGGTGACAAATATAATGTGTGCATATATTTCCTAAATGCGCCTTGTAAAATGCTTTCTAAAGCTATGCGCGTAGACGCTGTGCAGTTTCCAATGCGCGTAGGAGATGTGCGTTTTCTAAAATTTTGCGCGTAGACGCTGTGCAGTTTCCAATGCGCGCCCACGGTGTACACTTTCTTTCCGGCCGGCAGCGTATTTAAATAGTGTACACCGTGGGCGCGCATTGGAAAGTGTACTGCGTGTACGCGCACTGACTTAGAAAATGTACACTACAGTTAGGAACCAAAAATACTCATTGCGGCCAGACAAAAATAGACAAAAACCCTCATTGCAGTCAGAAAACAAGTTAGAAAACAAAAAATACTCATCGCAGCTAGTATACATTGCAGTTAGGAAACAAAACAAAATGTACAGCAAACACAGCTAGTGCAGATTCCATCGATCAGTCAACGAACAGTGCAATCTCTATTATCAATTCTTTACCTCCCGATCCGATATCTCGATTAAACTCTACCCTACCCTTCACATATATATTTTACCTTTTACCATATTATAGAGTTCTATTTCCTGAATGTTATTCTGCTGCTTAACCTCACACTTTCCCCATTAATTATGCTTTACTTTTCAGAAACAGGAAAATCATGCTCTTTCTGCTGTTCCGGCCAATAGCAGCACAATCTACTTTGGAAAAAAGATTTTGATTTGGAAAACAGGTACTGTTATTTTTGACACCAAATACAGGCTTCAACAGTTTTAATCTAAAAATGTAGTTCAAATAGCATAGGACTTGGTGTTCAACACAATAGTATTTCCAACATCAAATTCAGAGCATATATCAGACAAACAGAAATTAAGCTTTCGATTTCTTCATTACGATTTTACCCCTATTTGAAAATGCAACGCACTTTAGGGGCTCAGACCTTATAAAAAATACAAAACATTCAAAAACGCTGTGTATAATTCAAATAGAGCACATAAAAATGCCGGATCCAAGCTAAAAACTGAGTTTTAACTTGAAATTTTTGATAAATGTAAAATTTGCAGAAGTCAATTTTGGGCTTCAATGTTACTGCATTTGATTTTGATGTAGTCTCTGATATTTCTTTCAACAGCTGAAGATAAAACTGCTAAGACTGTGCACACGAATGTAGAACCATTCGCGAAAAATTAGAAGCTAGCAAAATTTCTACGAATATTCGAATCCTTGTCTTCTATTAATGAAAAGTTAGCGAAAAATTCGATAGACGTATATTCGAATTATTTGTTCGTTCTTAGGATTGCATATTTTGAAGGAAATAGGTATTTGTTGTTAGATTAAGAATTAAAAATAAAATATGTTGAGTCGCTTTATTATTTAATCTTGTTAAATCGTTAATTCAGTCGTAGCCACAGCTATATTTAGTTAACAAATAAATTATGCCCTGAAAGAGTGTAGTTTTGTTGCTAAGATATCAAAATCACATTCTAAATTTGGGAAATTAAATTGCAACAAATTAGCGTGGTTTCTATTCAGAAATGTTTCTTAAACTACGACTTCAAATTTTCCATTTGTATACTATTAGCACCATTCGTGATGGGCCGAATTAATGGAACATTATGGGAACTTACTCGCAATGTCATATGCACTTATATACAATCTGCGCAGATGTATTCAGTGCGCGCCATCGCTGTACATTTTCTAATACGATGCGCGCAGACGCAGTACACTTTCTAAATACGCGGCCGGGCCGGGCCGAGAAATTTTTAGCTGTGGGCCGGAGCGGGCAGAAACAGCCGGATCGACTCTCGAAAATGTCATGAAATTACTAAAATAAGCTAAACATTTACCAATCTGGTTAATTTACAGCAAAATTTAACATTTTTAGCATAATTTAGCGTTTCCATCATGTATTGAAATAATATTATTAGCTAAATTTTGGAACTTTTCTTTTGGCGGGCCGAATTTTGTTTGCTTGCGGGCCGGTCCGCCCCGAAACATTTCGCCAGCGGGTCGGGCCGGGACGGGCCGAGCAAGGTTTTGGAGCCGGCCGGGCCGGAACGGGCCGAAAAAATCCGGCCCGTGCTCATCTCTAGGGTGCAGGGTTTTGTACATTAAAGTGAAAACATCCTGATGATATTATAACCTTGGAAGTGAACTCTAAGTCGACTAAGAAGTCAAGGGCAATTTTTAGCATTTGAAATACATACGATTACAGTGTGATGCAATACAATAAAGCCCGGTTCATGCTCGTTGTCCTTTAGTGCTTTGTGCTTTAGGCAGTGCTTTGTGCTTTTGGTCCTGGTCCTCCGTCCTTTAGTGCTTTGTCCTTTAGAGACTGGTGCTCTGTGCTTTGTCAAAGTGCTTTGTGCTGTTGTGCTTTAGCACAAAACACTAGACAGTTCATGCTCATGCCAAAGTACAAAGGACGATATGCATATACTATCACGTGTCAAGGCATTTGACGCGTCATGTTCAAAATATTCACAGTGCAAAACCGGACTATGATGAGTCTGAGTCAGATGTAAGTACGGAGTCCTCAAGATGTAGTGACTCGGGTAGTAAGATAAGACCGATTGGAGAATTTTGGGGTGAGCTTGTTCGCCGGGCTGAGGAGAAATATGAACGACGAATGGGTAGATTAACCCAAGAGTACCTTACTGACGGAAATTCTGAGGCTACATCCGAGGTTGAGGCTTACAACGAACTTAGACCATTAATTAGGGCAGAGTTAAACAGGTTGATCTATACTCACATCCAACGTTGCAAACAGTTCCTTGACGACCCACTTATCGAAAAGATTATGGATGAGCAGGTAGACTACGAACATAATTTTCTAATGAAGAGGCCCTTAAGCGAGCAATTGAAAAGAAAGTCGACCTAGATACGATGGTACTACCAGAAAAAACAGAAGGCGACGAGGATGGGTCCGATTAAAAACAATTTAGATTAAAAACATAAATGGAGTAAGCTCGGTGTATGCTCAGTGTATACTCGGTGTTGGCTCGGAGCAGTATCGGTGTAACTTTGGAGTGACTCAGAATATAGAATTACGGTAGCGAAAAGTTAAGGTTAGGAAGGAAAGGACAAGGTCGGATTCTATGAAATATCAAAAAAGTAAACTTGGAGTAAGATTGGTGTAAGTTCGAGTGACTCGGAGCACAAAACCTAAGTAGCTATGAAATTAGGGCATCACAGGACAAGTAAATGGAAAATCTATAAAAGTTGAAAAATAGAAGGGTCCGTGTAAGGCTGGAATGACTCAAATCGGTGGAACTAATTTGGACAATAGGCCAGTTTCAACCTCATCCACCTTCCCTTGGGACGACGCCACCTTAGACTTTACTTTTACACACGCTCACCAAATGTTATCCCATGGGACCACGCAGAGTTAAATTTTAGCTACCCTCCTGGGATAGTCTCTCGAGTTTGATTAATGACCTAATCGGTCGGTGCTTTTGATCTTGGTCCCTTGGGGACCGCTAACCACCCTCTTGGGAATTGACAAAAATCTATAAAAGGAGCAAAAATCGGAAAATGGATCAGTCTCATTCGTTCTGTCGTGGTGGACGGTCGGTTTTAAAAGCTCTCTCGAAAATGTTTTGGTGGTGTTGGTTTAGTGTTCAAGGTAACGACGTGGAAATTTGGGACTACAGTGCGCCATGCTACTTCACCCCGGAAACAGCTATTGAGGATGGGAGATCGGCTTCTTTTAAATTTAAGGGAAGTTTCGGATTACCATTTTTGGGGATTTTGGAAGGGCCGGATTTGGTTGACCTTCAGATGATTGACCAAAAACAAATTCCAATTACCGACAGCCTCGCCCAAATCCTGGGAACCAAGCTCCGCCTCCACCTCTGCTCCCCCTTATCCCAACAGTCCTCTTAAGGGCTAACTGTGTATATATTTGTTGTAGCCTATAGAAGCGTTGTATATAACGGTATAAAGAAAACCCAAAAAGAATAAAACACAAAAACGTTAGACTAAGGACCGGGCTTAGGTTAGAGTATATTATAGATTAGGTTTAGGTAAGTTAGGTAGGTAGGTACGTAGGAAGTAGGTAGGTAGGAGTCCGGTAATGGGCCGACGCCGGGTCCCAAGCCCCGGGGGAAGAACACAGAGGGACGGAAAGGAGAAGGTAGAGAACAAAGCCCTAGGGAGAACAGGTGGTATTAACAAAAGAAAACTTTCAAACACAAATCTAAAGGGACATTAAACTCTCAAGGTCATTGACTCCCGGAGTCAGGCATGAAATGCCCCTACTATACTACTCCTTGCAAATCGAAAAAATCAAATTTCGCGGATTCGAAAATTTTTGCGATATTTGAACTCAATATGGTCGAAAACCCAGTACCCACACCGAATTTTATCTTATTTCGTTAAGTTTTAAAAATTGTGAGTGGTGGGGAAGGGTAAACAAGTCCACCAGAGTGTGATGCAACCAAGAAACTAACTAAGAGTGTGACATGTTTTGTAGAATTGGTTCAACTGGCCTTGTAACACGGATCGGTGTAGCCGAACCATACACAACCGCATGCGTACCGTTAAGCCTTCGCTGCTCTCCTGTCGGAGTATGCAGCGAGGTTGCTGACAGTCAGTAGAATTGACTGCACTAATTTCTCTCCCTTATACTTCGTTTCAACATAAATATGCAAATTAGGTTGGATAGTACATAAACGATTGAAAATTAGAGAAGGATTGTCAATCGTCCAAGGCATTATATACATGTGGAAGTCGAAAGTCTTCTGGATTTTTGAGCCTTGTCGCTCGCCAGTTGTAGCACTGCTCGCTGTGCTCACACAAACTTGTGAGCTCACTTGCAGGCGAAACCCTGATGAAGGGCACCCGTGCGCGTCGCGCACTCGTGCCCTTCACTCGGAGCTGCGCCTGCTTGTATGCATACATATCTCTGAGAGCACTGCTATCAGTGCTACTAATTACACCTTGTATACCACATTGTTTAAGTTTGTCTTTGCAAGGGTCGGAAAGAATCACTAAACTAACTCAGTTTTTACACATAAAAATTCAGCGTTTATGCGGTCGTAAAATTTAAGGCATTTTTTCCTCATTTTCTCACCAATGAAAAGTCTCAGTAGAATGTAGAGATTATTTCCAATAACAACAATAATTTTAAAATGCAATTTATTCTTTCTTGTTTGGTATCTGTCGGTGACATCAGTTTTTCTCTTGCTACAAAAGTTTAAAATCAGTTCTGTCCAAGTTTAGAAGAGGCGGCAGTTGTCGTCACAGTATAGGTTGTAAAGTTTTGTCACACACTAACTGTTCCTGTAACTTGTTCCGTTTAAAATATAATGCTCAGATGTGTTTGCCTAATTTTCAGTAAATTACTCTATGTACTCTGCGGCGTAGATTGATAATATACTTAAATAACTGATTGGTAGCCATTTTCAGCTTGTTAGTTAGAGAAGAGCTGGTCCGAGTCCAAGCTTGCCTTTTGTGAGCCTACAACTGGTTTTCTCCTCTTCATTGATTTTGTTGTATTTTGTTCTTGTTTTTCTGATAGTTTTTTATTCGGAAACCGTGGGCATACAACATCTTCTAGGAGTAGGAATGTGTTTTCTATCCGTGACCTTCGTATCTCCGCTTCTTGACTCAAAGCCAGCTAAAGACCTGTTGTTTACCAATCGTGAGTAGCCCAACAACCCAATAACTGTGCACAGTTTTGTGATAACGATATTATATTCTATCAATTGAACATAATAAGCACCGAATAAGATCACTTAGACATCGCATAATCCGAAGTTAATCTTAAAGTTCCAACATTGGTCCAATAATAAGATTTTTCTTAACCACGAGCTTAATCAGAAGTACATATTGCACCCAAAAACGAATTTTTGTTTATTCATATACTTTTGTTTTTATCAGTTTTTGTTTATTCAGTATCAGTAACTTCGCAATATCTGACAAGAAATACTAAATTGGTGTTGTCAGAAATGGACAGAGTTATCCTGCAAATTTGCAAGAATGAGATCCAGAGTTTATACATGCTTCACTCGAACAAAAATTATATGTTACAAAACTTCCTTAAAATTTAAAAAAAGTATATTTGATTGCTTGCATGTAGACCAAATCTTGAAGCTGAAAAATTATTACCCCTTCGCAGTAACCTAGATAAAATCAGTTTCGATGTGCCAGCTTTGTCAAATTGTCGATTTTTCTGAGCACAACATTGGGCTTTCTAGAGCACAATGTCTGCTGAATCCTAGAAAATATGAACCCGTTTAGGTCCATTAAACAAATTACATCCGTTTCAGCAAACATTGTATGATAGTATTTGCCCTAATGTTAGAATTTCCCTGCGTAGAACCGTAACTATATGTCTTTTTTCGCCTTACTTTTGCCAGAGCACCGTGTTTACATATATTATTTAAGTTTTGGTTTATTTTTATATTTTTATTATTCAATGCTGCAGAAGAGTCCATGACAGCAATATCTTCCCATTTGTTAATCCTAGCTCCAGTTACCACTAGACTAGATACCTTTTTGTGGTTGTTCCAATTTGAGATTGAAATGAAATTTAGATAAGATAACCGAAAGAGTGTATATGTTTATACTGCCGCTGAAACCAAACCTGAGCTAGTGGCAGATAAGGGGCGAATTTTATGCCTTAAGTTACCCACCAGATTAACGACATATTGTTTACGTAAGGCACGCTAAAAATAACATTATCCAGGGTTCAAACCATAACAATTTATATTTTTCACTTTACACACAGTCGCACTTTATTAAATTCACTTCAACTAGGAAAACACTATGAAACTTGAATCATATTCGAGTATTTGGACACATTATGTAGCTTCCCTCTACTATTGCCTAGGAGTGATTGCTACCACTTCACATTACTTACAGCAAGAGTACATAATGCATAGGAGTATGACAAGCGTCATACGCTATGTGTTATAACCTCGCTACATCCGATGCACACTATCGGCTGACCCCACCACCCATAAATCCCCCCTTGACCCAGGGGTGGGACGAGGGGAGTCTGATTTATGGGGGCGTCAGCCGATAGCAAAGAATGTAGCGAAGTCATTATTCTTAGCGTATGACGCTTGTCATACTCTTATGTATTATGTACTCCTGCTTACAGTAACTTTGGCCAGTTCACCATACATATTTTCAACAGTGACACAATTTAGGTAATTTGCAAAAAACAAAAGAGGACCTGTTCAGCCATGTGCACCAGTACGGTGCTAGTCTACGCCAATGTCATCAGCTACAGTGATTTCCTATTTCTGCTGCTGATTGTGGGCATTTTCGTGCTAATCCTTCTGTGCGGAGAGGCGGCCGGCCTTCCACCTGGCCCGCCGCGGATCCCACTGATCGGCCACCTGTTCCAGTTGGATCGGGATCACCCCGAGCTGACCCTGGACCGGTGGACTGATCAGTACGGACCGGTGATGAGGATCTATTTTGGCAATCAGCCAGTCATCTGTCTCAGCTCAATTGAACTGGTTCAGGAGGCCTTGGTCCGGCAGGGCGAGATATTCTCTGGCCGGCCGCACATGTACACGTTTGATGTGTACCAAAGTACGTACTTTTAAGTAGGCACAAGGTTGTCGATGAGTACATCGTTTGGAAGATTTAGCAAGAGTACATAATGATAAGAGTGTTAAAAGCTTGGCAAGCTCTCTGTCATCAGACAACACTGCACGCTAACTACTGGCCCCATTAAACCGAAGCAAATCAGCGGTAGCATTTGAGGAGGTCACTCGGTCTCTGATGTTTATGCTTAGAGGCAGGGATGGAAACTGGGTCACTTTTTGTGACCCATGACCCACTCGACCCAAACGCAAATTTGACCCAGACCCAAGGTGACCCATACAATTTTAAAATTTAGTGACCCAGACCCAAATGACCCAAACGTTTTCGTGACCCAGACCCAACTGACCCAAGAATTTTCCTGACCCAGACCCAAATGACCCATAGAGTAACGTCACACAGACTGACTTTACCTAACCGAGATTGTCCCATTGTCCAACTCCCTAACTTTCTTAATTTTTGCATATACGCAAGAATAAGTACATTCCACTCATTTTATGAAACTAGATCAACAGTTTGTTTTTCTAACAAAAAACAGCTAAACATGGGCCGGCGGTTTTAAATTTTGAATTATATACTAGATATGCAACCCGAGACAAGGTTTTTTATTTAAAGAAAATGTGAGACGAGGTATCTTTCGCGATTTCCTAAACGCCCTAACTTCTGATTTTTTGACCAATAACCAATAACTAAATTCAAAAGTTTAAATTTTTGCCCACAATTAAAATTTTAACTTGGTAAGGGGAAGCTAGGGAAGGAAACTAAGGAACCAAAATTTTTCTGGAAGCATTTGTAGATTTTTCATTTAAAACGCTTTAAAACCATTTAGCTAGCATTATAAGTTTAAAAATTAGCTCAAATTAGAAAATTTTATTACTTTTTCAATAGTGATGGAATTGAAAGAAATAATGCAGCCACTGCAGCATTTTGCGTTTAAGACCTGAGTGGTTGATGCTGTAAAATTTTAGAATCGACAGAAATGCGCCCACCTTGGTATACGTGCTTTTACTATAAGTGAGTCGACTCAAATAGAATGGCAAAGCAAGTCACACCTAACTACTGATTTCTGCGAAATGACAATTAAATTTAACTAATTTGTTAGTGATCGCGCCGAAGGCGCGAAAATTTTTCAGAAAGTGTGGGTTTACCTTTTTAAACTAGCTAAACTTCCACCACGAAAATTGAAACTTTAAGGATTCGGCAAGACCCTATCACCCAGACCCAAAATTACCCACTAAAATTGCTGACCCAGACCCAAAGTGACCCATGGGAAGCTTGACCCAGACCCACCCTGACCCAAAGGTTCCCCAAAAATAGTGACCCAAGACCCAGTGACCCAAGCAAAAACAGCGACCCAAACGACCCATGACCCAATGACCCATGACCCAGTTTCCATCCCTGCTTAGAGGTATTTCTCCCTTTTGGCGTTTTTCAAACCGCCATTGAAAACAGACTTCCCTGCATGTTTTCCGCGGAAACTGACTGATTTATTTCCAGCCAGATTTATTCAGAATACACTGATAAGATCCAATTTCTATTTTGTGAGGAAAGCAAGCATTGGAAAGGGAGATAAGCCTGAATGAGAGTTCAGCTTTGTCGGACCTCGAGGAATCCGAGGAGACAGCCCATACGGGAAGGGTCAGGATAGGCACCCTTGTATTCACGAAGCGGCGACCTAGGAGAGACATCGGAAGAGGGAGGATCAGCTGCTCACTCTTGACTAAAAGTAAAGAAATGGCTCAGCCGAGAATCGGAGCATGGCCCTTCTGATCTGGAGAACAGACGTGCTAACCACTATACCACAGGGCCGTCAGCTGAACTCCCATATCAGGCTTATCAATCTTTCCTGAGCCTGCTTCCCTTCCAATTTAGCAGTCTGCCAAATTATGTTGTCCAACATTTCGGTAACTATTGTAGAAGGACGGCACGGAATCATAAACATGGACGGACCAGCCCAGAAAGAGCAGAGGCGATTTGCCCTCAGCATTCTCAGAGACCTTGGTCTCGGACGAGGACTGATGGAACAGCGGATTAATGAAGAGGTTTCTACAGTTTTTTGAAAGCAAACTGTCATATAATTTAGCATTGCAGTGAAATGTGAACTCGTTTTGGCTCAATGAGCATAGGAATTACATAAACTGTTGCATACCGAGCAGTGATTCAACTCCGAAAGGTCGAAATTAGCCTGTTTAAATAGTAAGTAAGTAAATTAGATAAGTAAGCACTATTTTTCCTGATGACAAAAGCTGAAATAGTTGATAAACCAAAGTCACACAGAACCTAGAAATATTAAGTTTAGGAATTTCTTTCCCAAAGCTTTTCTATATTGATGAGGCCTTGGTGGTATAATTTTTATATTTCAGAGAATGACACTGTTGGACTATTTGAAGAGTATAGAAAACGAACCCGTTGACATGATGATACCGTTGAAGATTTGCATCGCTAACGTGATGGCTCAGGTGTTGTTCAGCAAAAGATTTGATCATGAAGATCCTGATTTTGTCATATATCAGAAGGCCATTGCAGGTGCTGGCAGTATCAAGAGTACATAATAGCTAAGAGTGTGACGTGATCATGAGTATATGATAGGAAGAGTACGGGGCTGTAATTCAGTGTAATTGGCTTCTGAATTGCTCGGCACATTTGGGGCCGAATCGCGGGGTGGGGGCCACCGTTGGCACTGTTTATCCTGATTGGCAAATCACCTACCTCCCCTCGAATTTATGTGCGTAAGATGACCCCCAAGATCTTGGTGGAGTGCGCTTAACTTAGATACTAGTCATGTGTATATAACTATGTCATGTGTATTAAAAATTACTAATAAAATGCCTATCGTAAGCCTAAGCTAATTAGCGAATCAGCGAGCAGACACACACTTATATGCAAGCATGTAATTAGTGTAGAGTGGGACCCCCCCTCCCCCGAGACTTTCGGGGGGGGGGGGGTCCCGAGTTAGCGACCCGAGCATGTCAAACATGTTTAGTACATAGTAGCGTAAGAGTTTCATACTCTTATTCTATTATGTACTCTTGACAGTATATTCAATGGCTTGAGCCATTGAATGTGTACATTCAATGGGTTTGCCATTGAATGTACACATTCAATGAAGAAAATCATTGTATGTACACATTCAATGATTTGACCATTGAATGTATACATTCAATGATTTGACCATTGAATGTATACATTCAATGATTGTACACATTCAATGCAGCATATGCATGCGATTGAACTGAAATGCATTTGATTGGCTACTCAGTTAGGTTAACTCTCATCGGTGAATTTCAGCACTCAGAGTGGAACGTGCAAATTCGATCAACAGTTCGAGCTAGCCGGCCGGCCCAATGCCCAAAAGTTGACCCGATGCATAGCATTGGGTTCGCTGCTCAATATGCAATCTGCTACGGTAGATTACAGACCGCTGGATTTAGCAGTTTTTCACTTTCGTGTTTCAGATATACTACAGTATATAAAAGTGCAGCCGTTGAATTACTTTCCGATTCTGCGCTGGATTCTGCCAGAAGGTCTGGGCTTGAAAAAAATGCGTGCTCACCAGGACGTTATCAACAACTTTTTTAAAACCTACATTGAGAAGGAACGCCAACGGATAGGGTCGGAGAACATCAAAGATGAAGGTATATAGGTACCATAAGCAGTAACTGCATCTACTTAAATGAAAAACTAATGCTCCGACAGGGTTTCGGTGCAACTTAAAAACAGGTTGTGTTTAATTCAGTGAAGATAAAAAACGAAAATCGGAAAGCTATAGATTAATGTAAACCCACTACATAAATGATTTATTGTTAGATGTTTTGAACAACGAAACTTTCTTACTTTCAAGTTCAATAAGAGCGAAACCTTCTGAGTTGTGATGTTGTTATACTGATGCTCCAAGGGAGCCATTACAATCGAACTTAACATTCAACTAACTTAAAACCTATGCGAGACAATTATCAAGTAATGTTAAACCCACTAATAATCCTTCAGTTAAAAGTTTTATTCGCAGGATATGAATTCGGCAGACGGCAAGGCTGAGCGTAGCGTTGAGTAGTTCCTGCAAAAACACAGGAATTTTTAGTTTTTGCACAAAAAACTGGAAAGCTGATTAAGGGATTTTTTCATCTATTAAATTAGCTTTGCCAATGTGGGTAACATTAACTTTGGCAGACAGCCAGTCAAGACGTTTTTACTTTGAATGTCCAATTTTTCTATTTTAGATATCGAAAATTTCACACAAGCTTATTTGCTTAAATTGCAAAGTCTCAGCTCGTCGAAGGAAATCCATTATTTTTCTGATGACCAGCTGATTGCCGTGATTGACAATTTATTTATTGCCGGATTTGAAACCACTGTCACAACTTTTCTGTGGACTATACCTCTTCTGGTACATAATCCGGATGCTCAGGATCGGATTTTCCGGGAAATCCGGGAAAATATTGGCTCAATTCCGGGCTGGGATCAACGAAACCAGCTACCCTATCTGAATGCAACAATTCTGGAGTGCATGCGAATTGCCAATATTGCTCCGATGGGACTGTTCCATTCGAATTTAGAGGAAACAAAGCTGGGTAAATACTTGATTCCTAAACGATCTACAATCCTAATCAATATGTGGCGTCTGTTTCGTGATCCAAGACATTTTCCGGAACCGGACAAATTTTTCCCGGACCGGTTTTTCGATCCAACGGGATCAGATCCGGATGTAAAAGCGAGGCGTGATGCGCTGATTGTGTTTTCGCTAGGCAAACGAGCCTGTCTCGGCGAGGGTTTAGCGAGGATGGAGCTATTCCTGGTACTTTCAGCACTGATCTATACCTACGAATTTAGGCCCGTGGATCCTAAGGACCCGCCAGTATTGACCAGAAAACCCGGATTTACGATTTCGCCTTATCCGTATCGAGTGAAGCTAATCCGAAGAGAATGTGAATGATTTTCATATTTTCTGCCGTTATTCTTTTATATATAAGATGTTGAATTGCACCATCTTTTAATCGAAGAGTCGAAGAGTTAAGGTTGTAGAAACGTTTATCGCAGTCATTTTCAAAACATCATAAACTTGCTCAATTTAAAGACTTGTTTAGGAAATGATAAATCTTAACTTATAAATTTTAGTGGTATAGTCTATGCGTTGCAGAAATATGTGCAGATTAATGAAACTTTGCTAAGTCTTGTCGATAGTAAATTTTTTGCTTCCGCCAGCAGCTTGAGACGTATAGATTAGAAGGTGAGAATTTAGAAATTTCATGAAATTTCGACACTTCAGATGAGGTTTACTTAACCTTGTAAAAGTTTCAACAAAACCACGAAAAATGACACAAGACAACAGTGCGAAAAGTGTTTCTGTGAAATTGAGCTTGATCGGGAGGCAGCCGGAGATATCATTTTCAAATCAAAGCAACCTGACTGTTGTTTTAGAAAAATTGACTTTTTAGCAACAAATTTAGCTAGAAGCAAGTAATCAAGCACAAGCTATCTTAGCAGAAGCTATCTGCTTGTAGACGGTTTTAAAGTGGAACCGTTGCGGAACGTTGTAGTTACTTGTTGCACCAATTCACAGAAATCAGGATATTTGGAAATAAGCTGGTTTTTGACCACAAAAATCTTTAATCTCGTTTATGTGCACATGGGAAAAGATTGGTCCAATAGCGAACTATACAGTTTGAAGAGCGGGTTCGGTTGAACATGTTGTTAGCTATTTTAAAAGCAACTCTATGAAACTTATTCGGCAAAACCAACAATTTTCAAATTTGCGTCACACACATTTCAGCACGATATAATATCAAACAAGTTACCCCTTAAAAGGGAAATTATACCGCCGTAGTATTTGAAATATATGTGGTCAACGTTTCGCTTCTTTTTCATATAACATATTGTCCTACTGTACGGTGACGTTACCATTTGACTAGTTTCAACTTCCCAACATTTGCTATAACTTTATACGGGGGGTTTTCAACCACGCAGATTTTAAATATGAGCTTAGTTTTCCTCCATTACCCTAGCTCAGTGCTGTACCCAACCCTCGACCAGAACCACGGCTGACCTAAGCTTAAATTTCAAACTCATTTATTTTCTTAGGGAAAACTTTATTTGGGGGGTTTTCGACCCCGTAGATTTTAAATATGAGCTTAGTTTTCCTCCATTACCTAATCTCAGTGCTGTAGCTGAGCCCTGACCGGAACCATGATAGACCCATGCTTAAATTTGAAAATTCTCTATTTTAAGCGGGAAGACAGCGCCGCCACAGTAATTTCCATCATGACATTGCCGATCTTATGAATTCCATCATATGACGCAGTAGCAAAACCAAGAGTGCTCATAATTAAACACAACTGACTTTGAAAAGTGTACAGTGCAGACTGAAAGTTGATTGTGCAAAACTAGGGCGTGCAAACACCTGCTCACCCTAACCGTTAGGATCACTATTTTGAAACAGCTGCGTTTTCTAAAATTGAAACGTTATGATCCCTGCTGTGAAACACCTGCTCTCTCGAAACTAAGAATCTTCGGAGTCTTGCGCTTTGAAAGTTTTGCGGGTTCTGAGATTTGAGTTCTGAGGCTTGAGGTACTGGAGTTTGCGGTTGTGAGGGATTCAGGTTTGAGGTTAGAGGTTTCTTGAGGTTTGAGGTAAGAAGTTTCAGTTTTTGAGGTTATAATGTTGGCGGGATTGAGGTTTGAGGCTTTGACGTTAGAGGCCTGGAGATTAGAGGATCTGAGGTTGGAGGTTTTGAGGTAAGAAGCTATGAGGTAAGAAGCTCTGAGGTAAGAGGTTTTGAGGTAGGAGGGTTTGAGGTAACAGGTTTTTGAGCTTAGAGGTTGAGGTAAGAGGTTTAGAGATAAGCGGATTTGAGGTAATAGGATTAGAGGTCATGAGGTAGGAGGTTTAGATGTTGGCGCTCTTACTCCGACATTCTCCGACGAAGACCACCGAAGCCCATAGTGAACAACAACTTGCTGCGCCATGTAATAATGTATGTGTGCCATCCGCCACGTTGTGGCTTCAGGCGGAACCTCCGCAGAGGTTTGATGATTCCGTTCAGTCAGGGTGAATAGCCAGCACCGTCAGCTTCCTTCTTTCTGGAAATGATCAAACGTCAGCAACTGTTGACTTCTCGACCCATCCTTTAAAGAGAATATGGTAGCATTCATCCGTGATAAGCAAGTACATTTTGTCATC